>PRKT01000077.1:915550-943399 GCA_003671525.1 Saccostrea glomerata
ATTTTTTAGTAAGAAATATTTGAGAGTGTTACTTTTATTTGTTTGTTATTTTGTTCTTCGGGTTTCATGCATTTCGCCCGGTCCAGTAAATCAAAATTATTACCGGTATATATAAGTCATTTTGTGTCTAAACATATCATATCAAAAGAATTTGATTCATAGGCAATGAATTTTAAACAAATAGAAGGGGGGTTGAGATCTTTCAACGGTGGCTTCTTTGCTATATACCGAAGTGGAAAGAGAGTGGATTTAAGGAATCACTGTCTACTTCTTTGGGTATCATAAATCATGACATGTATATATGATAGATAGATATTTAACGCATGCGCTTGACTTTCCTAACGTTTCTTTTCATAAATAAAAAGTTCCCCATAGTATATTTATAACGTTTTGAATAACGTATATGGAATTTTTTCTTATATAATTTTGTAAAACTTGTTTAGCAAGGACCCCTCCCCCTTCTTCAAAATGCAATGCTATGAAAAATATCGTCTGACCATTTGATCTTTATAGATTAGCTTATATGCAAAGGGACAAAGCACACAATTCAGATCCAGTAAAAACGAATAGATCAACGTACGACCTGTTGTTCAGTTGACGCATGCGCATCGGTTGAAGACGACGCCATTTTATCAAGGAAAGCAAGGTATTTATTTGATTTGACATTTTTTGCACACAACAAGTATCTCTTGTTAATTAAATATAGTATTTTTACGTTAAAGAAACAAGAAAACCTTTTTTAAAACTAAAAGTGACGGAGGGTTATTCAGAATTTTGCTCTTAATTTACTAAACACAGATGTTCAAGAAAAACAACTTTCGTTTTCTATGCAACCTATCAGGAAAGGCTCAAAACATACATAGTCATAGCGAGCGCAGCGAGGCGGCGCCGCTCGCGTAGCGAGCTCAATAGACTAACGTGTACGAACGGAGGAAATTCGGGTTAAAATCTGCACATTGTTCCAAGAAATTTTTATCTGACCGCGTGAAAAAATTCCAAACTCCCAGTAATCCTTTGCGGTGCATAGCAACCTGAAGGCTAAAACATAGCAACAACTTACTTGAAAAAAATTACAAACAACGTTTTTATGCAATATCCTTGCCACAAATCTATCGTTTGCGTTCAAAGTCTACATGACCTTTTATTTGACGTCATAGTTTCGTCACTAAAACGGCTCGGGTATTTCCGATTTTGTCGAAAACTTCCGAAAAGTTCGAAATCTTGATCCCGATTCCTTTGTAAATAAAATAAAGCTGTGTAAAGGTTTTTGATAGAAAATAACTGCGCTCGCCCCAACGGTCGCACCGTAGAACATATTACTGTTTTATCAATTTAACAAATAACATGCATTAAAGCCTTTTACTAAAAAAAGTTTCAATTTTTTATCTTAAATTAAAAACGCTCTAACGTCAACTGATTTTGTAGATGCCTGCTGCAGAGGCAGATCGACCTGGGAAAGTATTTGTGGGCGGATTAGCAAGTGACATAGACGAGGCCGTGTTAGAGAAGTACTTCAGTCATTATGGAAGACTTACAGAAGGTAGCTGCCTGACTGAAACCATTTGATTTGAAGAAACATAGTTTGCTAAATGTTATTCACCCTTTTTTTTTCTCATATTCAGACCTCGTGCAGTCATTAGATTTAGCTACGTAGCTTATATTTCATGCATAGCTTTTTTTTACCTACCTGAAGTAGTTTTATTTAACCACCAAATCAAAGTTATAATATTTCTTAAATATTTTTCTTTTTCTCAAGATGTGCAGAAAATCACACTTTGATGATGTGATAATGTTCAACTTTCAACTCCCTAAAAACAAAAAATATTCATAAAAAAATCATTCTTGAAGATGTGTCTTTTTCTATGCAATTGCATTCAAAGTTCTGAAAGTTTTGGGGCTAAATACAACAGTTAATGTGTGACTAAACATTTCCTTCTTGACTGAAAATTACATTGAAGAACAGTTCTGGTAATCATGATAATGGATTGGTAATTATTCAACGCAATGTGAAGTAATCATTCTTATCCACACCTCACGGCACACAAGGTGGCTTCAGTCACTCAAGCAATAGAAATACATATTTCACTTAACAGTGTTCTAATGTAGCAATGTATAAACATCGTGGCTTTGGATTGCTTTATTAAACATCATGTGTAAAGCAAAATTGTGAAAAATTGATGAAAAATTTTAAAAAAAGCTAGGTAAATAAAGTTTACAGTAGGTTATTCTACCAATGAAGCTAAATGTACTGGTTGTACTTGACCTGATATTGCAATAAAAATTAGAATACTATATAAGAGGATTATTTTCGTAGTTTTATTGGCTGAAAGGACGTCACGTGACATTCCTCCTTTTCTGATATCGACGCGAAAGCGCGTCAGCGGAAAATGATAACGCACGACACTGCGTTCGGTTGCACTGAAGTTACGTAAAACGTGACGTCATAGTATGAGAAGCGTGTTTTCACTATTGTGACGTAATGACAGCCAAGTATGTTTAGTTAGGACTGTGTCAGTGCATTCACTTTGAGTGATTATATAATATAACTATTATGGACTTCAGTGAACGGTCAATATGTGGTTATAAGGACTCATGGCAATTGATATTGACCTCAGACACAGAAAATGATAGCGACCTCGCAGGCTCGGTCGCTATCACTTTCTGTGTCTTCGGTCAATATCAATTGCCATGAGTCCTTATAACCACATATCGACCTACACTGAAGTCCATAATTGTATATTATTATATAATAATTTTCATTTAGTGCAGACTTTCCCACACTGAGATTTCTTTATGATTATATATTCTAAGTTTTTTCATGGTACAGTTTTTTTAGATAGTACATGAGAAAGATGAGAAATTTTGCTTTAAAATTTCAAAGCAGAATTGTATTTTTAAATATTTAGAATTTATTTTCTTTATTTTAATGATTATTTTTAAATTTTTTGTAGTTATAGTCAAGAGAGACAAAAACACACATCAGACTAGAGGATATGCTTTTATCACTTTTGAAAACCCATATGATGCTGATGATGCCATCAAAGAAATGGACAAAAAGGTTTGTTGTTTTGGTTGTTTTCATTTCTTTTGACTTTGAGAATTTGACTATATCTGAGGTTCTTCTATCATAATTTGTAAGTGGAACAGGTCCATTCCCAAATACCAAAGTCCTTTGTAGACCATACTTGCTTGGATGATGTATCTAGAAATCTACCAGAAATCCTTCAAATTTCAAATGCTGCATTTGACCTATTAGATCCAGCAAGATAGTTTGTTTTGTAACTAAAACCATGAATTGTACAAAAATAGACATTCTAGCTGGACTGTTATAGAAGAATCCATGCAAGGGAACAATATTGACAATAAAGTACAAAATATGTAATGTCTTTTTACTGCAATGACACATTGTCTTCATTAAAGGGTTATCATACCTTGGATGTTTAACCAGCAGTAGAAATTTCCAAATCTTAAGTGACAAACTGTATTGTTGAGTGAAATCTCACTTGATTATTTTGAAAAGAAATAAAAATCTGGCCTCTATTTACATAAATTGTTTCTTAAAAAAAAGAAAAGAAAAAAGATCTGAACCCCCCCTTTTTTTGTCAATGATAAATGTGCTCATTTGATGAAATAAAAAAAAAATTCATTGACATTTTTAAGTGTTGTGACATTATATGAAATGATTGGGATAAGCTAGGGAGTAAATGTGACAATGGCACACTCCAAGTCAGTGTCAATGTGACATTTCAAAATTCAATGCGCCAAACAGACTTTTTAATGGGACATTTCCTAGTTACAAACTTGCAATTGATTAGTTGCTGTTAGAATTTCAGTTGACTTTACTTAATTGAAATTGTCAAATTATTGAATGACAACATTAAAAGATACAAAATTAGTATATTTAAATTCACAAGTGTCAGAAAATAAATAAACACAGTACACTGCAAATTAATTTGAACTCTTTATTTTTTGTCTCCAATGTTTGACATCTTTCAAATGATTTAAAGCCTGGTTTAGATCTATTCTGCTTCCCTCCAATTCATGTTAAATTTTCGTTTTGGTTTTTCCTTCGAGACTACATCGTCAATCTTACCGCCAGATCCATCTCTATTCGTTCTGTCAGCATGTTATAACTCTTCTAGTCATTTTCTACTGATTTACTTCAATTATGTTTGTTAGGGGTGTTAAAATTAAGAAAAGTCTGCCCTTTATCAGTACGAGGTATTTTCTTAGGCAGCATGCAGCACGCCTGACACCACTCTCTACCATCGGCTTATACACTCTCTACCGCTCATACAGTGTCTGAGAGAGAAACGAACGACAACTCTGCATGGGAGATTGGCCTGACACCAGTTTATTTCGTGCGCATTAGCCAATCAGAAAACACGTAACTGTTTGATTAGATACTGGAGAAAAGAAAGTCATAAGAACGCTTTAATTGAACGACATTAAATACTATTTTATCAAGCGTAAGTTGACAGCGATTGTTTTGGAAAATATTACAAGCGCTTAGGGGAAAGCTCAAAGTTTAAAAGTATGTAGTGCATGATTATATATGTGCCACGATGATGCAGCGTTTTTAATTTTAATGTGACATTTTAAAATTTAATGCGACTATGGCGCAGGGCGCGTGCTTATCCCAATCACTGTATATGGAAAGACTTTTTGCAAATATCATAAAAAATTGTCAATGTAAAACTACAAAATTACATGCTTTTTTTTTTAAAAAGGAAATTCATGGTAGACAGATCTATGTTGAACAAGCTGTAAAACCAAGACATGAAATACAAAACCAGCGACCTCCACCAAGAGGTGGTAGCTTTCGGGGGGCACCACGAGGAAGTCGAGGAGGTGGTGGATCAGGGCGCGGTGGGGGTGGTAGTCGAGGTGCACCGCGAGGCAGGGGAGGAGATGGAGGCATGGACATGAGGAGGTTAGTGTGTCTTTATAACTCTGCACAAAACGAGACAAAAGAATTAAATACCCAAGTAATTCTTTACATGGTGTTGAACCTTTGACTGTGTTCAAGGTCTCAAGTCTGTAAATGGAGTGATTTTATTTTTTCTGCAAATTATTTATGATTTAAAAAAAAGGAAAAAAAGCAGGAGTTGTGATTGGCATCATGGCACTGTTTTTGCTTTACATGGCAAATTAATGACATGCTTTGAGATCAAATTACAGAGACAGACCTGTAAAGGGGGCAGAGAGTAAATTTATTTTTATGTCGCACAATATATTGAAAAGTTACGTTGAACATGTTGAAGATTTGTAGTTAAATTGTAAATTATATATGTAGTAGGTCGCCAATACGACAGAGGTCAGAGAGAGGGAGATCAGACAGAGATTTTGGTCGGTCAGACAGAGGGGCCCCACCCCCTAGAAGGGATGGGTTTGATGGGCCACCAAGGAGAGGTATGTTATAATATCTGTATTTTGATTGGTTATTTAATATTTATGCAAATGTTTTAGCCTGACATGACAGATGATGTTGAAACTAGGGAAAATGCTATTCTATGAATGACAACTAAGCCTTACATGGCATATAGTGGTCTTTGTCTTTAACCTTTATCAATCTGTAAAGGAGATATAAAACTAACATAAAACGGTAAAACATAGCAATAGAAAAACACAGGGATAATCAGAATTAGATCTTCTTACATTCTCTTCTTACGTACGTAAGTCGCCCGCATGGTACAGTGGTTAGAGCGTGTGCTGTAGGGTTGGGAAGTAAGGAGTTCATCCTTGTATTGCGGGTTCGAATTCCACTGTGGGATGTGGAGACTGGTCCTTCAGATGAACTGAGGTCCGTGTCGTAGTAGATGCTGGCATGAAAAAGATCCCTCCCTGTTCAATGGCCCTGAGTGCCGAGTATAGGACAAAATTTGCAGCTCAACCACCGGCAAGTGGGGGTGTCTTCATATGAGTGAAAAATTCTTGAGAGGGACATTAAACAATGTACAATCAATCAATCTTTCTTACATAATATAAATCTTTGAAGAAATCTTCAAATGAGGCAAAAGAAATGAACAATTTGATAATAAAAAAAATTCATAATTAGATCATACTGTCAACATATTTCGTTTGTCTGGGTATTCTTTTTAGCGCTTTTGGCAGAGAGAAACTTCTGCTAATTCAGCTACAATGCTAAATACACATATATACATAGAAAGGATCATTAAGAAATGTGCTATATCATATCTACTCTAACTTGTTAAAAAATATATTTCCACCAATGTCACACTAAGTATAAAACATTTAGAGGTATGATTTTAAAGATTAAGGCTGCATATTGTAGGGTGGGGACAATGGGTAGACTTTTGCCAGACCTTTATAGACTGACACACTGTTCCTCAACTTGAAAAAAAAAAAAGCGCTTCTGGAAGAGCTTTTATAGCTCACATAATAAGAATTTTCTTTCCAGATTTGATCAATGAATTTGAACATACTCAAATGTTAGATGAAGAGAAACCCTGGATCACTCCAGATTTAGTGCTACTTGTTAGACAGAAAGATGAAATGCAAGAATGGGCAAATAAATGTCCATCTCTATTGGCCGAATACAGAAAATTTCGTAATCATGTAAGAATGAAAATTAGAAAAGCAAAAGCAGAGTACGAAGATCCAACAGGTGAGAAAAGGGATGCAGGTTTCAAAGAGAGAATGCTAAAAAAGGGTTTTACTCCAGAAGAAATCGAGAAAAGGAGAAACAGTTCAAATAGGCCAGAAACTCATCATGGTGGGAAAAAATATGAGCCCCCAATTATGTACCCTGGAAATTTAGCGACTGCAACTACGACATTGCAAGTTGGCGGTCCTTCTGAGACATTGTCCGTCACTCATGACCCAGAGGCAAAACAACAAAAGGCCAAATTTGTAAACCTAATGTCAAAACAGAGCAAAACTGTTTACGAAACTTATCAAAAGAAAAATATAACACAGGGAAACTGGTCAGAAAATCAAGAAAACCCCAATCAAAATGTCAATCAGAGTTGGTATGGTCAAAATGCTGCATCAACTTCCCAATATTCGAGTACAAATATTCAGCAGCCTGTAAGTTACACACAGACACAACAAGGATATTCACAGAATATTACTTCATATAACTGGCCAAGTAATACAAATCAGCAACAACAGGGGGCTTCTACAACAGGGCCACAGGGATACACTTGGTCTTCAAATTACAGCTACACAACTACTGACAATGATCCTACAGAAAATCAGAATGTCACAAAAGAGGAAACCCCACAAAATCCCTGGCAACAAGCTATGGCAGATTATTGGCAGAAAGCATCAGAGACATCTAGTTCTGGAGCACCTGTCGAAGCAGGTGGTTTTACTCAGACGCCTGTAAGCCAAACTGTGCAATACACAACCCAGCAATTTACAAGTCAGACCCAGGCATCATCAGTTCAGAGCCTTAACACTATAAGCCAAACTCAAACTCAGAGTTTTAACATGGAGGACCATAGTCAAGCTCAGAATCCTCAATCTCAGTCCTCAATTATGAATCGTCTTAATGAAATGGCATATGGAGCTCAGCCTGTGGCAAACCCGGAAATCCAGGGACCAGTAAAAGATAAAATGAAAGACACTGCAAAACAAACAATGATATCAAATACTGGAAAAGCAAAGCAAGCATTTAATGTTAAGCCGTTTAAGCCACCAGTTCAATATTTCACAGGAGTTGCAAAGAATAAAAACAAAATTCAGATTCACATCAATCAGAAATTTTCATTAGGAGGAGAATCCCAAACCAAAAAAGACTACAATACTGGGACAGAAAACATGGAAATGGAAGAAGTTGATACTAATACATCTGAATCAGCAGTAAAAGAAAACCCCTGGCTGCAGTCTATTGAGGAATTCTGGAAAAATCCACCTAAAGTTCCAGATTCCGAAGCATCCAATCAATCAATTAGTGCTACACAGTCCAAATCAACAAAGACCCATACCCAAACTCAGCTGAGTGAAAATCAGGCAAAAAGTAATGTACAGAACAGTGCAAATAAGACTAATCTTGAGGCACAAGACATAAATGCAAAAACTGAACAGAGACCAGATTCCGAGAACAAATCATGCGAAACAGAACTTAAGCCAGTGAATACAAGTCTGTTAGAATCACAAAAGGAAGCCCTTCAGAAAGTTATCAGTAATAAACCCCTGAAAGATAAAAATTGGTCAGAAGGTCAAGAAACTTTTGACAAGGATATTGAGGAACTGGACTTGAGTTCCGATAACCCTCATTACTTCCCCCATCCAGCTACGGTATCCAAGTATGGAGAGTTTACAGATAATAATAGTGGTGGGAATACGGCTAATGTTTATGGCCAAGGTGGAAATGAAGGTATAGTGTGCTCAGTACAGTTGCATTTAGCATGTTAAGTTATAAAATGAAAAGATGGGCAAATTGCCTGAAGTCCCCATTAATATTCAAAAGAGGCAAATTGCCTGAAGTCCCCATTTATATTGAAAAGAGAGGCAAATTGCCTGAAGTCCCCATTAATATTGAAAAGAGAGGCAAATTGCCTAAAGTCCCCATTAATATTGAAAAGAGAGGCAAATTGCCTGAAGTCCCCATTAATATTCAAAAGAAAGGCAAATTGCCTGAAGTCCCCATTAATATTCAAAAGAGAGGCAAATTGCCTGAAATTGTGAAGAAAATATTTCAAACTCGCTTAGCAGTTTATGAATAATTTAAAGTAATAGAGTCTAATAGCCTGCATCTATAGACTATACATTTCAAAGGCATTTTTTTTCTAGGATCAAATTCAATGCATAAAGGGCAATTAGCCTTGTCTTGAGTTTATTTCCAATTCTATAATTTACTGATTCTACACAGACTTCATTCCAGTATTGTTCCTTCATTAATATCTTTGAATGTTTTAAGCAAAAGATAGAAATTCTAATGTTAATTCTTTATTTTGTAGATTTTGGGGGTGATCGTTATGGTGGAATGGACAGAAGTATGGACCGTGGTCCACCCCAAAGATCTAGAGATCCACCTATGTCTCGTGGTAGAGATAATTATTCACCAGCCCCCAGAGACTTCAGCAGAGGATCAGGGCCAGACAGGTTAGTGTACGTGTAATTAATTTTAAAAAAGGAATTCATTTTATATGTATAATTTCTGTGTCTAACTTTCTCATATTTTGTTGTATGAGTGCTCAGATAGTCAATATTTACATCTTTGCATGAGTTATGCTTTTTATTATTTGTAACAGGATGGCCAGGGGCTCAGGAAGAGATTTCCAGCAGTCCTCGCGCTATGATCCCCCACAGAGAGACTATTCCCCGCCCCCTCGTGAATATCAGTCCTCACGCGACATAGTGTATGAAAGGGGGCCAGCATCAAGAGACAGACTGCCATCCAGGTATATAAAAACAAAACTAAAAAAGAAAGTCAAAAAACCGCTTACTGAAAAGTAACCTTAGGATTGCCATCCAGGTATTTAAAACAAAACTTGGAGGAAAAACAGTCAAAATAGGCTAACAGAAAAGTGACCTTATGACCTATAGATATGCAATTTCTGGGTTTAATGATGGGGGAAAATGGGTCAGTAGAAACAAGGGATAGTCTGTTGCTGTAAACTAAGTTGATTTATTTCTTAGGCCTTTATATGGTGCTTATAATTATAAGAAAAATTAACCACCAGATGTACCACAACATAGATGTATTAGTGGTGTTACATGTACATAGGCAAACAATTTATGTAAAAATAAAAAAAAAATCCATATTTAGAGTCATGCTCATAACTTAAAGCCTATAATAAATTTTTATTCCTTAAAACAGTACTCATGATATCCCATAAGCTTCTAAAATTATAATTAAAATTATGGAAATATTAAGACCACATTGCTATAAGTGTGAATTCATTGCAAGGGTGCTTACTATAGCTTTATTGGTGTTACTGTATTTTATCAGAGATTATGGTTCCCCTCAAAATACCAGAGATTATGGAGGTGGAATGTCTCGAGGTGGTACTGGAATGTATGCGGGGTCACGTGACACAGGGATGGGGGGCAGAGATGCGTACAGTGGGGGAAGGGACAGGGAGTCTAGAGATTACATCAATAGTTCAAGGTAAAAATCAGTTTCTCTCATCACTAACTCGAAACATTTTAACAGTGCAATTATTTGTCTCATATGTTTTAAAAAAAAAATGAACTTGCTGTTGTTCGATTTGACAGAGATTTTGGTGGGCGTGGTGGAAGTTCGAGGATGGGCTCCTCCAGAGGAGGGCCGTCGCGAGGAGGAGGGGACTTTGATCGAGGACAGCCACACGAGGATTCCTTCAGAGGTACTGTACTATATAAAACAATGTCAGATATATCGTGTTTTTATTGCTGAAAAGTAATAGGATTTAGCAAAATAAAAATATTTCTAATGTTTGATGTTTTCTTTTTTTCTTCCTGTAAATCATTGTCTAAAAAAATAAGTGATATTTTTTTGGTAAAAAAAATAGAGAAAATTGGCTATTAATTACTTTCCTTGTCATAATTCATGTGTGAAAATATGCTTAGTAGGACAAAGAAAGTAACAAGAATGCTTAGCATCATAAGATAAGTCTTCTGTGAGTTTGATCCAGAGCTTTAATCAAGGAAATGGGTTTTAAGAAGGTTAATCTAAAGAAGTCCAACAATAGAAATGGTTCAAAATTAGCTTTTTGGCAATTATTAGAGTCTCTGTAGTCTGTGTGTCACTAATTATTTGAATACTTTATTTCTTGTTAGATTCTGGCAGAGGTGGTCCCCCAAGTCGAGGCCCGGCCAGTAGAGGCTTCAGCAGTATGAGTAAGTAGTAGTTCACTTCTATTGTAGTTTTCTGTGTTGTTCTTGGAATAGGTCTGGGAAAAAGGTTGTGATGGAATGAAAGAATAGAAATGGATGACAAAGAATTGAAACAATAAAATAATGGAAGGAAAAGGATGAGAAATGTTCAGAGAATAATGGAAGGAAATCGTATTCATCCCTTTGAAATCAGAACAGCTAATGGGAAACTGTTGGTTATTATTAAGTAAGAAAAGAATGTGTATCTTCAATGGAAAAAAAAGTTGATAGTCAGCATAAAGTATGTAAAAGCATCCAGGAATTTAAAGAAACAAACATCTTTAAGCAGAAATTTTTGCCACTGAATAATGAACTACAGGAGTGAACTGGAAAAATTATTGGAGGATGAAGCAAAAAAATCCATATCAAATATTAATCAAAATGAAAATCAGCCTTAAAAGAGGAGAGCTACATTTACAGATATTATTTTTTACCTGCAAGGATGATCAATGTTGTAAAGATGAACTTCTTCATTGTTCCAGAGCTTTAAACAAGTCAAAGAGTTTCTCAACTGTTTCTTCCTCCTTCTCTTAGGGAACTATTCTAAATGAATAATTTTTTGAAAATAGGAAAATTTAAAGATAAATGTTTATTTTCTTCTTTTTTTTTAAATAGAAACCTTTTAAATAAGTCATTATGGGTTCCATTTGATCAGTTTATAATACAGACATATTACATGTACCGGTATGTCATTTATGGATAATTCCATATGTAAATGTAAATAAAAGAACTTCTTTTCAGCATTTGTTTATATCAATCACAATTAGCCATACTTGACAAAAGCTTAATGGTAAGCAAAAAGGTCTTATTTGGAAGATAATTCTCAACAACTGACGCAAGTTTTCATTGCAATGAGCTTTCAACTTAAAACAATAATTTTAGATTTTCTTATTAGCATAATTCACCTTGTCCCAATTAGACTTTTACTAATGAGTTCTGACAGGATTAAATCTATGAATAGCATATGATTATGCACACCAGGGGAACTGTTGAGAAAATCTTGTGGAAAGGAAATGATTGCCTGAAAACGAAGAATACAAGGAAAAATTCAACTGTCATTGAAATTTCCATCAAAGCAAGAATTTAAGCAACTACAGCGTGAAAGTGAAATAATGTCAAGCTTCTGAGACTTTGATCATTGCAATTCTACCTACGTATGTCTGTGGAAACTACAGCAACATTTATTAGTACAATATTTGCAGGCTACCTTACTACAACCAGGATCTGTGCAAGCTACTGCATCATGGATGTTATGCAATGTTCTTAATTTATTGCAGTATGAGCAATGCATTGCTTTCAAGCTACTAAAACATGGATCAACTGTTTACAGCATTGTAGTTGTTGAGCAGCTTTTGGAGGCTAAAAGTTTCTTTTAAGTAATGCCTGAGTCTATAGCAATTAAAAAAATGTAATTACAAAAATATGCAGAAATAAATAGTTCAATTATTTTCCGAAATCACTTTTTAAAACATATTTGACAGCTTTCTATATAAAGAAAAAAAAATTTCTCCTCTATCCATATATTTTTTTTTGGAAAAGCACAAAGTAAAAAAAAAAAAAAATTTAAGAAGTACTTTTTTCAAAGTTTAAATTGCCAGCTAATTTGATAACAGCCATTATGATTTTCCTGAGGATCAGAGGTTTATGATATGGATAAATGAAATTGTATGCAATGAGAAATGGAGAAAAAACAGCAAAGAGTGCAGATAAATTTTCAAAGGATCATTGAAAATTGCATCAGTAAAAATAGGTGTTGGTACTTTAGAAAGCATTATAAGGAGCAGCATATAATAAGCAACTTCGGAATAGAAACAAAAATCACAGTCAATTGAGAAAATTTTCTGAAAAAATTCTCTGCAGAAATGAATGTTACTGGATCAAAATTTAACTAGACAGCAGATGGAAAAATTGGGGAAATTATAATCCGATTGAAGTCTTAATTTCAAGAATTGTGCAACAAATTATTCTGTGAAAGGTTTCTACCATCATAACCTCACCAAAGGATGTAAATGAATGTGGGAAAATCCTGTAATTGATGAAATTTCACCAGGACAACCTTGTTTTGCTCATTGTCAGGATAAAACCTTAAGCATCGAAAATGCTTTCTGTAAAAATATATGCGTTGTGTAAGAACACTCGTTAGATAATTATTATTGCTTTTGAATCAATATTTCAAAATGAATTACAGTGCTTTTAATATTTGCTTTGGTTCATTTGCGATATATTCTGTGCAGTATTTGTGATTCATAAAATATGTTCCTCAAATAAATTGTTTGGAATATAGGCTCACAAAGAGACGGTGGACGTCCCTCTCAAGGAATGTACGAATCGCCAAACCGAGGCCCACCTCAAAGAGGGGCACCCTCAAGAGGACCTCCTCAGCGAGAGGACCGAGACAGGGGAGGTTACCCTGGGGGTCAGCGTCGACCGTCAAATATGGACTCTAGAGGAGGCCCACCAATGAAACGCTCTCGACCTAGTGGACCATCATCTCGTGGGGGAATGCGCAGATAAATGACAAAATCTACTAAAGTGTCATTCATTTTAAGAGAATTTTTCATTTTTTTTAATGGTAAAGTTTTATTTTAAAGTTTTGAATGTAAATGTTTGGAAGAATATTAACAATTTTTTACATTATTTCATTTATAAACTTGTACAATTGAAATTTGATCAACATTTGATCATTTTTTTTCATTTATTAATCTTTAAATGATGTTATGTTAGTGTACTAGAAAAAAAATAAATCAACTCGAAAAAGCTGTTTTATCTCATGAACAAAGTTAATCCAGTGTTGATCTTGGAGCGTTGAAAATGAAGGATTTTTATGTTTTCAAAAAGAAACCCCATATTACTAAGAGATTTTACAAATACAATCTACGATGGAAGATCTTCGATGGAAATTTTAGAAACTGGAAAATGTACAAGCTCGTGTGTGAAACACAATATTGCAAAAATGAGATCATACTTTTACAAAAGTCATCCAGTCCAAGTTTAAATTGTCAACATCTCCCATCCACATATTTGCAACATGAAACAAACTGCTCAAAAAGAATTTGTAGAAAAACATTCCGAAAAAGTGTCACCTAAGCTAACCATAAACAAGTGAAGGATGATTCTATTCATGAAAGACGGATCAATTTTAAGGACCCTCTCTACACTAGTTTCCGGGTACTGATGCACTAATTATTATGAATTAATAAAGAATGAATTGCAATATGCTCTGTATTTCATAATTTATAATTAATTAACATATTCTAATCTAAACATGGCATTAGATCAAGATGAAGTAATTAAAAACTTAATTTGCATGCATTTTCCACATTTGAGTAAGAAAATACAATTTTTTTATCAGTACTTTAGTGACTGAGAAGAATTTCCTGCCCAAAACCAGTATGCATCCTATAGTAAAATAAACTGGATAATTTTGATGTTATACCCCTCTAGGTTTGATAATTTTCTCCAAGTAAAAATAATTTTCTTCAGTGTAGGGAGGGTCTCTTTTGCAAATTTTGTTCTGGCATACCTTCAAAATTATGTTGAAAGAAAGAATGAATACAATTCAGGTTATTGAATGATTCTTGTTAGCATCTAAGAGATGAAAAACAGATCGGAATGTGTTAAAAATAGTTCTCTCTGTGAGCACATAATGATTACCAATATTCTCATTTGATGCCATTATTACCAATTTCATGAATAACATGTATCTCTTGGAAGATGTGATCACAATGCATATATTGCAAGAAAGTCATTTCAGATACATTTGTCCTATGATTGACAAAGGAAAGTGTACAACATATACAGCTTGTTTCACACAATCTGTGCTTCATACACCTTGTGTCCACTTTGTGATGGTATATTTACCATAGCATAAAGCCTAATCTACCTTCAAGTGCTTCTACGAGTTAAAACTAAGATAAAACTACCACCATTTTACCCGAGTACTTGGCAACTTGAGGATATCAACAAAGTGAACAGAAAAAGCCTAAACCTTGGCAATGAAAACCAAATCTGACAGGAAATCAACTTCAAAATGAATGATCAAAAGGAGCTCAAAATCAAGAAAACAAACCAACAGAATTTGTAAGTAATAAATCAATTTGAAAAGAAATTTTAATTCTTAGGAAAACAACATTAAACCAGCCTACTGAAACAAGCCTGAGGAGAAAAATTTTGGATGTTGATCATCGAAGGTAACAAAATCAAACATTTCTTTAGCAACAAACTTCCAACTGAGAAGACAAACGGTGGACATGTAAGAAATCTGAAGGAGATGTTACTGACACCCAGTGGTATACCCATGGTAGACCTTGAAATCAAGTTTAAAACAATATTTTTTACGTAAATTGCTACAGAACTGAAATGATAAAGAACATATCTTAAAAATTTTCCTTGATCAAATTTTTATTTAAGTTTAACGTTTAAAATTAAAAAGACAAGTCATTTCATGAAAAAGCATCTGACAAACTTTTTGTTGTAAATTATTAAAACTTGGTCCTTTTATTTTTTAGGGTGAATCTGCAGCTCTGCTGACTGGAAAGAAACCAAGACAAAATTTGGAAGTTGCCATGATGCCTGTAAGTTTGTAATGTAAACCAATATCCACTGTTCCATTTCATCTGGAGGTTTACTCCATGCCCTCATTTGCTGATGTTTTGATTTTAGCACGAAAAACATCCCAGACGTTTTTTTTTATATCAAGTATGACCTTATTTCAGCATTGGACATGAATTAATAATTTCACCTATTTTGCAGGTGCTGTTTAATTGCTGTAAAGATGTGAAAATCATAGTTTTGGGTACCTTTAGGTATGGTATGTTTAGTTCGTTTCTTTTTTATTGTGTTTATGTAATCATTACCATTTCTCTTGCAGATGAGACAGGAACTGCATTGGATGCATGTTTAGATAAAAAAAACCACCAGATTTGATAAACCCCTTGTACTTAGAAATTTTTTATTTCTTTCAATAAAAAATCAGAAATTTTTATTTACTTTGTTCTTTACAGAAAGTAGAGGATAGTTTCATAAAGTTTGAATCTAGTCAAGGATTTTGGGTGTATCCTGTCATGTGTTAATTGACAGTTAATCCCCCCAAATGAAATGCCTGAGGTAGTTGTGATCCTTTTAACAGTTTTACACTTGCTAGTAACACTACTGTACAACTACCAGGACCTTTAAGGAGTGAGGAATGTTGATCAGGCAGGTTTAATAACTGGTGGCCAGATAGCATTGCTGGTAGAGCACCTGACTTGTGAATCAGGGGACCTAAGTTTGAATCCTGGTCTGGTCCATCATATTGTTTAATACAATACATACTCAACCAAATATATGCAGGGAATGGGTTTTTAGCAATTCCCCTTTCATTCCTGAGAGATACCTACCCATGACTTCCCTTCCTTTAATAGCTTTGATTAAGTTGCGTAATCAAAAATGGGCTTTTCTTCAGGATTGTTATAAATATAAGGTCGTTATATCAAATTGTAAAACTACTTAAAATTGAAAACACTTTAAAAGTTGAAAAATAGATTCCTTTTAAAGTGTATTGAAGTAGATAAAAAATTCAATTTAACATTTAAGAATCGAGAAGACAAGCCTCTAGATATTATTGAAGATCGAGAAAATTTACAAGCATGTTTATACAGTGTATATTTGATATTCACTCCTGAGATAATTTTTTTTTAATCAGGATTCATAAATTTAAGTGTGCTCCTCTATGTCAATGTCAGATAATGTGTGCAGTGACTGAAGAAATGTTCCACACCGTCAGTTAGTACGAATTATCTATTGTACAACTTAACCTACTTTCAGTTTGAATTATAGAAAATCTATTTTCGATTTATTTGGTAAGTGTTCTTTCCACTGCTTGTTCCTATTCACAATTGACAAATCATCTTAAAATTTCATGGATGTAAAGGTGAAAACGATCAGGAATCGATCTCTGAAAATTTCATGGATGTAAAGGTGAAAACGATCAGGAATCGATCTCTGAAAATGTGAACGGGGCATAAACATGTAGGCCTATTCCTAGGATCGTCAGTAGTGTGTAATAATTTTTGATTATTTTGCATAAATACTACACACATAAATACACAAAACTACACGTGTATTTGATTTTTTAAAATATATTATTACATCCCGGGAGCAAGCCCCTATATCTGTATATATGGCTCGTCACTTTCTCCACTCAGTACACGACCTATTCTCTATTGAGAAGTTGATGGCTCGTTTTAATGCTCCCCCTCTCTCAATAGAGAATATACATGACCATGACCTATTCTATACACTGAGGAGCAAACCCCTGTTATTGATATTTATTTATTTTCACTCTGTTGATATAGAAGTCTCTTGTGATTATGACTGTGGAAAGCTTTTGTTATCAATTTTAAAACTTGAACATTACCATAATGATGTTTTTTTTTTTTTATTTTTAACCTTTTTTAAATAAAATTTTTCATTGTAAAATATAATTGCAGAATATATTTTCATGTCTTTAAGAAACATGCAGGCTGCTAAAAAAGTGGATGACTTCTTTCAAAGTAAGACCTGCGTTGTTGTTTGTGGAGCAAGTCGTGGTCTAGGTGAATGTATTTCTTTGACATTTGCAAGGAAATTCCCTGCAGGTTCAGCATTAATCCTACTTGGTCGAGATGTGAAGGCCCTTGAAAATGTCAAGTCCAAAATCAGTGCAGAATGTCCACACCAACTGTGTGTTATACAAAGATTTGATCAAGGCAACATCCAGCAGGAAAATTTTGATAATTTATTTGAAGGAATTTTCCAGGTCAACAAAATATCTTTGAGCAGTTTTGAGCAAGCTGTAATTGTACATTCAGCGGGTACTTTAGGAGATATTACTAAGTATGCTAAAGAAATGACTGATGCTGAAACAGTGAAAAGTAACTTTGATGTCAATGTAACTGGTGCAGTATTGTTGAATTCTACCTTCTTGAAAGCTTTAAATGACAGTTTGAAGCGAGTGATCATCAACTTGTCGTCTTTAGCTGCAGTACAGCCTTTTAAATCGTGGAGTCTTTATTGCTCAGGTTTGCTTCCAATGCATTTCTGATATACAGTAATTACAGTGGACCCTCATATATCCGGACGCTTTGGTTCCCGGTCAATTTGTCCGGATATGTGAAGCATCCGGATATCTGAATCACCAGTTAAACAAGATAATATAACATATAAAAATTTCGTTCCGATGAAAAATCGTCCGGATACTGAAGCATCCGGATATCTGGCGTCCGGATATCTGAAGGTCCACTGTACATGTATATTTAATTCAGTAACCTCTGAACACACCTGTCCATTGTTTTTCATTATTTGGTCTGTAATCAGGATTAAATTTAAAATTCTGTCTAAACTCTATGATCTTTTTTAAAGCGTTCTGCTGTCAATACTCATACATATGAAATTATATAAATATTTTTACAAACAGGTAAATCAGCCAGAGACATGTTTTTCCAGACTCTTGCTTTAGAGGAACCTACTCTACGAGTACTGAACTACGCGCCAGGTCCCTGTGACACAGACATGCAGAAGGACTGTCGAGAAAAATCCAGAGCGCCTGACACCAAACAAATGTTTATCGGTAAGTATGTTCAGTTTCATTTCTAATTTTCATTACCTGTAAATGCTGGCATGTACTCATTAAATGATGACAATTTGATAAAATGTTTCTCAAGAAATAAAGCAGGAGGTAATAAAAATAAATTATGGAATAAATAACTGCTGAAACGAAAAGAATCCAAGACCTTTTCAACATATATGCTATAAATAAAACATATGCCTTGCCACCTGCAAAATCTACATTGGAAAATCAAAGTTTGTGTTCTTAATAAGATTTGTCATGTTAAGTTGTTGAATTTATTAATTGCAGATGAATTTTGTTATTAGAACATGCTTGTATGAAAGTTTTCATTTGATAAAAACTTTAAATTACTATAAAGATACTTCAAGAAAGTTTAATTGTTTATACATGTAATATTTATGCCCCCCTTCAAAGAAAAGAGGGCATATTGCTTTGCTGCTGTCTGTCAGTCATTCGGTCTGTCTGTCGATCCACCATCAGTTTCTGTTCATTTTCTTTGCAGAGGTTGCACATGTAGAAATGAAATTTGGTATACAGATTTATCATAAGAATATCAGGGTCAAGTTCTGTTTTGGGTAAGATCGAATCATTTTGGACAGAGGTATGCCCCTTGGACTTAGAAAAATTCCAACTATTTGCAGTTTCCTTTCATTTCCTTTGCAGAAGTTGTACATATTGAAATGAAATTTAGAGTAGAGATTTATCTTATAAATTAATATCCAGCTCAAGTTATGTTCATGGCACGATCGATCCATTTATGACAGTGTTATTTCCCTTGGACTTTCTAACTACATTGGTGAGGGGGCATAAGTGTTTTACAAACATCTTGTTATATCTAAAAGTCCATATATGTCTTATGAATATGGAAGTTTTCATTTGATATCAATTTTAAAATACTTTAAAAATAAATACAAAACATGTTGAATTCCTTTTTAGGTCACCTGAGTAACTCAGGTGACCTATTGCTATCCGTTTTCGTCCGTCTTTGTGCGTCGTTTGTCAAGCATCGTGTGTTAACATTTGAAAATTTTCAGCTTTTTCTCTGAAACCACTGAACCAATTTCAACCGAATTTGGTATACAGCATCTATGGGTGGAGGGGAACAAAAATTGTGAATTCCATGGTCCCTGCCCCCCTGGGGCCTGAGGGGTGGGGCCAAAACCACTAAAATTATTGCAATCTTTTAAAAATCTTCTTCTTTACTCCTGGACATCAAGCAGGCAAACTGTTGGCATGAAAGTAATAAGCATTAAGTCCTCTAATTATATGGTGAAAATGCATTATTTCTTTGAAAATCTTCTTCTCTGCTCCTGTGTATTGAATAAACTAACTAAGCACATAGTTATGATGAGCAAGAGTGCCTCAGATTTGTGAATTTTATGGCCCCAGGGTTAGCGGTTCTGGTGTTAGGGCGGGGCTCTGTTGATTATATTGTTAAAATACATTAATTCTTTGAAAATATTTTCCTTTTGCTTTTGGGTTTTATGCCAATGATCCAAGTATATATATATTTATGATGAAGAAAGGTGCATCTAACAAAGTGGTTTTTAGCTCACCTGAGCCGAAGGCTCAAGTGAGCTTTTCTGATCAAAATTTGTCCGTTGTCTGTCGTCATGGTCGTCGTCGTGGTCGGCGGCGGCGTAAACTTTTCACATTTTCATGTTGTTCTCAAGAACCACTGGGCCAATTTCAACCAAACTTGCCACAAAGTATCCTTAGGTGAAGGGGATTTAAGTTTGTTAAAATGAAGGGCCACGCCCGCTTCCAAGGGGAGATAATTATGAATTAGTGAAAAATAAATGGCATTTTTAAAAAATCTTCTTCTCAAGAACCACTGGGCCAAGAGAGATGGAACTCATGTGGAATCATCCTCAGGTAGTGTAGATTCAAGTTTGTTCAAATCATGACCGCCGGGGCTACTGTGGGGCCAAAATGGCCGACCCAAGTTTTACAAAGGGATATATAGGGAAACCTTTTAAAATCTTCTTAGTTTTCAAGTACTTCAAAGCTATGATTAGTGATATTTATATGGAATCATCCTCAGGTAGTGTAGATTCTAGTTTGTTCAAATGATGAATGCCAGGGGGGGGGTGTTAAATTCAAGCCCAATGTGCTCAGGTGAGCGCTGTGGCCCCTGGGCCTCTTGTTTTTATGCCCCTGGGGTCAGACTGGGGGGAGGGGGGGTTACAAATACTGAAAATAAATTAATGCTTTGAAATCTGCTCTTTTGGTATTAATCAACCATTTTATGATAAAATTTGCAAAATTTTGAAATATGTGGCCCATGGGTCAGTGGTTCCTTTAGGGTGAGGTGCACAACTGGGTAAAAAGTGGAAGTGCATTTTCTCTTTGTTACTCTGATCTACCTCTGGGT
This sequence comes from Saccostrea glomerata, assembly GCA_003671525.1. Classification (NCBI taxonomy): domain Eukaryota; kingdom Metazoa; phylum Mollusca; class Bivalvia; order Ostreida; family Ostreidae; genus Saccostrea; species Saccostrea glomerata. The sequence goes on from PRKT01000077.1 coordinate 936,340, forward strand.
ATTAAGTAAATAGAGTAAGCATGCTAAGTTAATAATTATGATAAGCATTGGTGCCTCTTTCAAAATTGTAAATTGTGAATTTCATGGCCTCTGGTTTAAAACACGAACCAAATTTAATTGTTTGAAAGTTGTTACACAATACTCAAGTGACCTATAAGGCCCGTGGGCCTCTTGTTAAATATATGATAACTAAAATCCCTACCATTTTTTTTTCCCCGCATTAAATTCAAAGATTTTTATATCAGCAAACATTATCAATGCATTTGAATCGTAGTGCATTTTGAACCCAGAAAACAAATAAATAGAAAATCTTATGAAATGGGATCCTGAGCAAGACAGAGTTTTACTCTATCTGTCATGTTGACTGTGACCTTGACATTTGAGATATACTTGTTTGTAATATTTGTACATGCACTCAAACAATCCAGTATTCAAAAATGGAATGTTTGCTTAATACTGTATACAGGTTTATTTTCGCCCCGTTTTATTTTCGCCCTTTCACACTTCTGACAATTTTGCCCGTTTTAAATTCGCCCTGTCAAAGTTTTGTACTTATACTGTATTATAAGAATTCGCCACGTTTTAAATTCGCCCAAATGAGGCTAGGGCAAAAGGGGCAAAAATAAAACGGGGTGAAAATTTCCCTGTATAAAGTACGGTAGTTGATATCTATGGTTCCAAGTATTTGCATCAAGTTCTGGAGAGGCTAGGGTAAAATTAAAATTTAGATTGTATGATTGATTGTATTTTGTTTAACATCCCTTTTGAGAATTTCACTCATATGGAGACGCCACCATTTACTGATGGAGAGCTGCAAATTTTGTCCTATACTCGGCACTCAGGGCCATTGAGCACGGAAGGATCTTTTTCGTGCCAGCACCTAATATGTTATTCACATAGAATGTACCATATCCTCACAACTGTGATGTTGGAACTCCACACAAACCCTTGACTTATAAAGTCGCTATGTAAAAGTAAGGCTAGAATAAGCTACTTTTTTATTTGTTTCAGGTCTATTACTATAGAACCATTCAAAAGCAGCTTTTATTGTGAATGACAGATTTGAAAAATATATTCTTGTTGGTTAGTTTATTATAATTACCCATTATGTCACGTGTAACCACAAGCCCAACTACTAGATAATGACTTATGTCAAGGGTTTGTGTGGAGTTCCAAAATCACAAAAACTTGACACATTGTACGAAATTTCTGTCCATCTGTACTAAATCGGGAGCAAATTTTATCAGCCTGCTTGGATGCAGTATATAATTAATTTTACCCTATTCCCTCAGACACCAAGAAATAAACAATTTATTGATCAATATAAAAGTTGACATTGTAAGGATGATAATATACATGCAGTCATAGGTATTTGCTTCGATGGAGACACTTGTTTTCACCAAAAAACAAATATTTTTTGATTTCCTTTTCAGATGCTTTTAATTCTGGATCAATTCTCTCATGTCAGACCTCTATTGACAAGCTCTGTCAAATCCTGATGACCAACTTCAAGTCTGGGGCCCACATTGACTTCTATGATTAAAATGTGTTAACTTTGAAGATTTTTGAGATTGTGCATTTTATGTCATTTGCATTTGTACACATACTTCTCATTATAAAATCAAATTTTCAATTAAGAAAATATACATGGAAATAGGATGTGGTGGCATCATTTCTTAGGTTTTCTTACAAGTGTTGACAATTTTTTAAAATTAGTATTATTTATTAAAGCTTTCTTTTCTATTTAGTTTCTGTGTAACTTGATGTCAAATGCAGTGTACATAATCAAGATACACTGTGAGTTCATGGTTTGAAACATTCAATTTTACACGTTTTTTAATATTGCACTAGCTGTCTTTCTTTGTCTGATTTGTATTACATTTTGGGATTTTTTTGTATTAATTCATAACTTTTGGTGTTCCATTTTCCTCAGGTACATATTTGTTTCTAAGTATTTCTATTTTGTACATGTACATGATGTATATTAATTTTGATAGTAAATTGTGTATTGTACCTGATGGGGTAATAAAAACTAACTATTGATTTCTCTTATTCTTGTTCCTTTTAATGGTATAAGATAGGACAACACAAATTATTTTGGTATATTTCTTTCTCAATTAGTGACAAGAATTGTAATATTGCTTTTCTTGGTACGATCAGCTCGGCTGGAGTATATAGTTGAATGCACACCTTTCAGTAGTTATGTCCCTTGGTGGCCATAAAGTCCTCGCAGTAGCCTTTAGGCCTATAGTTTTCTGGTTTGTAACTTTGTCATCTGACTGGAAAAATTATGTGCATCTTGAATAATGATCGATTGCACCAAGATGGGGCTTATTAACCCATGCATATCGAAAGAAGAAATTAAACACAGTGATTTATTGGAACATGCTGAAATGTTAAGTAGCGTAAAGAGGAGAAATATTATTGCTCTCCCTTTTCACCTTTTGATTGACCCCGCAGAGGGTCATAACTATTGCAATTTGTGGATTTGACTACTTCAGTTTCCATTTAGCCTATAGCTATATATATTTTTCTGTTTTAGTTCAAATTAGGAACAAATAAATTTTTGGCATATTTTTTTCAAAAAATTTACGGTTACAAATAAAAAAAATAGCATAATTTGATAAATCGATAATGGGTAAACGTAATATTCCAATGATTGATTTTCTGCATTGGAAGGTTGGGTTAAAGGATCTGTAGAATAAGTTGTGGTACGACTTGTCTAGAAATTACCATTGAGCATGCGCAGTGATGATGAAAATGAAAACATGGCCGCGGAAGTGACACCCAAGAAACCTCCCGATTGGAAAAATTTGACAGACACAGTTCAGGACGCCGAATCTTTGCGACAGGAGTCAATTAATGCACATCATGATCATCTGATTACAGAAATAGAGACTTCAGATGGTCCACTGGGGACATCGCTGAGGTAAGAAATGTCTAATGTCAAAATTTTGTTGTTTCGAAAGTTCACTTCACCCACAGGGGCATCTTATCCACTCTGTTCTCTATTTCACATATAACAATACACAAGGGAAGAATCGAAAGTAGCACACGGTTTTTAAAAAAAGTAAAAAAACAACTTACTTGAGAAAAGTTACACAAATCCTGAAAGGAACTAGCGCAAATAATGTCCTAGAACTTATCCAGGCTAAAATATTCCAGATATATCCATCGAAAATAGCTTTTATCCAACTAAAACCACAGCTTTCTGCACAGTGTGAAACTCTTCGCCCAAGAAAAGATAACTCACCCGGATGACAATAGAAAAGTACCCGAAGTATTCCGAGTGCAATCAGAAGGCCTCGGATACTTTTCTATTGTCATCCGGGTGAGTTATCTTTTCTTGGGCGAAGAGTTTCACACTGTGCAGAAAGCTGTGGTTTTAGTTGGATAAAAGCTATTTTCGATGGATATATCTGGAATATTTTAGCCTGGATAAGTTCTAGGACATTATTTGCGCTAGTTCCTTTCAGGATTTGTGTAACTTTTCTCAAGTAAGTTGTTTTTTTACTTTTTTTAAAAATCGTGTGCTACTTTCGATTCTTCCCTTGTGTATTTTTATATGTGAAATAGAGAACGGAGTGGATAAGATGCCCCTGTGCTTCACCAGTCAGCCTCTGTATCTTCAGTATTCGAGAATATTCAGAATAGAGTTCAGTACAGAATTTTTTTTATAATATGTTGACGGTGCGACCGTTAGAGCGAGCGCAAACTCTTTTTTGTTTGAATTTAGATCGGGCTCGTCAAACTGCACGTGACATTTGGTGCGTCTAGACTCTGACGTCACATGACGTCGTATGTGAGTTTCAATTCCAAGAAAAAGCCTGCACAGTGCTGAAAGTTAATGAAGAACGTTTCGTTTTCTATTTATCTTCAATATATATCCATTAAATCAAGGCGGGTAAACTTTTTGTTGAACATTTGTCGTTATTCTCGCGAGAACGTAGCTAAAACAAGTGATGCATTGTGGGTTGAAATTACGGCATCAAAAAATTCTATCGAATGAATTTGCAGTAGTCCGAATTTTCTCTTCGCACAGGCGTTGCTTTAAGAGCTCGCAGTGACGAGCGTCGCTTCGCGACGCTCGCTGCGCTCGCTATAATCCCTAAGTTGCTTTATTTCAGCCAGTAGCTTTTTATAATTCATGTTTTCCATTGTAATAGTTAAACTTTTTTTTACTGATTTATGGCGATAGTCTGAAATTTTCTTTACAAGCAGCAACGAAAAGGAAATTTTAATATGTTGACAGTGTGACTAATATGTTGACAGTGCGACCGTTGGGGCAAACACAGACGTTTATTCCTTTTAAATTTAGATCGGGTTCGTCAAATAGCACATGACAATTGGTGTGTCTAGACTCTGACATCAAATGACGTCGTCTGTAAGTTAAATTACCGAAACAAAGCCTGAACAGTGGCTCAGTGCTGACTTTAATGAATGTTATTATTTGCTATCTGCAATACAGCCATTTAATCAAGGCGAGTTTTATTTTTTGCTAAACTTATGTTATTATTCTCGTGAGAATGTAGCTGTACCAGGGCTAGACAAATAGCACTGCCCGACGCCCGGGACAACCAGTTTTGGTTGTTGGGCAAGTAATTTGATAACAGGTGCCTGCCCGCGGACGAGTTCTTTTCAAATTAACAAAAGAAATCATGTACGATATACTCAAATATCTTTTGTGTTATCGCTTTAAAAGTATCATGAATCACACCACGCACTTGTTTTCACTGCTGTTGACCACTGCAAGGCTGCATATGCATACATTGAAAAGTCGGAACTCCTCTAGATTTTACCAATTAACGTATTGTTAAAATATGCAGATGTCGTAAAACATGGAGTTATCGATGTCCTCAAAAACATCGTATGGGAATTTAGACATTTATTGTCAAAATATGAAATTCATACTGTGAATACAGATGCTAGTGGTATTAAATTTGTTGTTGATTGCTGTTCCCTGGCAATCACACAGCCATGGTGTCGATCTCTTAATTGACATGCAGTAATGTTCTGTTCACAGATTCGTGCTCGTGTTGTTTGTAGGTTTTATGAGATTGAACAGTGTCCGATATCTTCACCTTTTTTCATTAAATATAAACTTCATAACTCTTAGTGTATTGTTTAGGTGTCTCACTCAAGAAGTTATTTAATTTCAATATTTAAATTCTATGTAATTTAAGAAAAAGGTGGGACAAGCAAATTTTTTGGTAGGACAAGTAGTTTTACGATAGTAACCTGTCCAAGGGCAAGTACTGCAAAATTGTATTTGTCTACCCCTGTGTACGAAGCAATGCATTGTGGGTCAAAGTTACTGTGTATAAAATTTCTATAGAATGAATGTGCATTAGTCCGAATTTTCTCTTCACCAAGGCTCTGCTTTAAGAGCTTGCAGTGATGCCCGACGCTTGCTGGGCTCGCTATTAGGCAGGGTCTGACAAATAGATTTTTAGGCACTTGTCCAAGGGCAAGTACATGGACAAAGTTAACTTGCCTTACTTGAGTTTTTGCTTGCCCTAACATAAACTAATCATGCTAATACATTACTGTATTTATAAATATTTCAAAAAAAAGAGGAACACAAATACTCAGTAGATCATGCAAGCCCCTATGCCCATCTTTGAATCTATAACTTTCATATTGATTTTATTTTTATAAGTCACTTGCCTACGGGCAATTTTACTTGCCCATCCTTAAAATTCACTAGTCCCAGGCATCAGGCAATGGGATTAATGTCATCCCCTGATTAGGGCGAGCCCAGATTCTTGCAGTGTTTTAATTAAGATCAGGCTCGTCAAACGGCAATTACATCTAGACTCTGACGTCACTTGCCGTCGTATATAAGTTGCATTACCATAATGAAGCCTGAAAAGTGCTGATTTTTTAATGAAGAATGTTTCGATTACCATTTATCTTCAATATACAGTATATCCATTAAATCATGGCAAAATTACTTAATGTTGAAGAACTTGTGTCTCTAATGAGAACATAGCTTTAACAAGTAATACTTTGTTGGTCCAGAGTAACTGTGGATGAAAAATTGTTTGGATCAATGTGCAAAGTCCAAATTTTCTCATTGCCCAGGTGTTGCTTTAAGAGCTTGCAGTGACAAGCAGCGCTTCGCACCACTCACTATCATGAAAGCACAAACTCATGAACACCTATAAGCATTGATAAGAGATAAATGGTTTAGGGCCATTCTGACAAAAGGCTAGAAAAAATATCCTGTATAAGCTTTAGACTGCATTTTTCCCTTTGACAAAAAAACCCAACTTTTTTTCGCAAGATGTCAAGTAAAGTGGTAATAATAAAATCTGTTACATGGTTATCATGGTTATATTCGTATACCAATTTAAACTATGTTCCCAGTATTTGCAAGTTATTCACTGTTATCATGGTTATGCACAATATTTTTTTTCTCTCTTAAATGTAATATCTTGCCAAGAACAACTTGAAACAGGGAAACTTGAGCATGTATCATTCATTCACTTAAAGTGGGAAGTATCCTCTTCATCAATATATATCTAATCACAATGTATTCATCTTGATAAGATGTGCATAATAATTTTGTATGTAATCATTGTAATTTTAAACCTAATAACCATATTAGTTGTAATCAAATTAAGAATTTACATTAATTTTAAATAATAATGGCCAGATTGAGAAAATAAGCATGACTACAAATAGTTTTCCTTCTAATATTTATTTTTCTATATGTATGAACATGATAAATTGATTTAATTTGCAGAGTTACCTGGGATTTTTGTCAATATAATTTTATCCATACAAAAACTAATAAATCTGATAAATTTTTATCAATGATGAGAATTGGAAACATGTTTAAAACAATTTTGTGAATGTTTGTGAAACAGCCTTAGGCAAAGGTTAAAGCATCACTTCATCATTGTTCATAAGAAGAGAATATTTTTCAACAATTTCAATTTAATATCCTAAACTATAGGTAACTAAACATGCTAAACTGATCCATTTCAAGTCAATAATTTTATAAGTGTTTTATTTTTGTTGATTTTGTGAGATAGACCCACATACTTATGCCCCC
>PRKT01000077.1:943481-982951 GCA_003671525.1 Saccostrea glomerata
TTCCCCCCCCCCCCCCCCCTCCCCAGAATGTCTGATTTCAAAGAATGGTATCATGTGTTTTCATCATCAATAAAATGAATTCCTCTTAACATGCTTAAAACATTTTTTTTTTCCTACAAAATATTGTGTCAGTATAAAGGTAAATTGTCATGACCAATTTTGGACCTTGTTTACATTTACCACACATTAAATTTGTATCAGATTGAAAACAAAAATTATCCTCATCTTTGAGGATTTTCTCTGTGTTCATTGGTGACTGATTGATTTCATTTCTTTTCAGAGCTGTGTATGAGGGGGATGAATTAGAGAAATTTAAAGACAGTCTAAACGAGCACATAAAGAATCATGACAAGGAGATCGAGCGTATGTGTAACTACCATTACCAGGGGTTTATTGACTCAATTCGTGAGCTACTGAAAGTCAGCTGTGATGCTGCACAACTCAAGGTAACAGCCAACTAACTAGCAAATTCTGTAACACTGAATGATTGGAGCGGGTTTACTCTAAATATTTTGCAGAGACTGATATATCTTATCACAATTAATAAGTTTTAGAGAATAATTTAAATGTTTTTGTAGGAGGAAATTTCTGATGTGAACAGTTCACTGCAAGACTCCTGTAAGCCATTATTAACAAAAGGGGAGGAGCTAGTCAAAAGTAGGCGTGTCCAGAGAAACATAGCATCAGCTGTTGAGAACTTAACTTTGTGTTTACCAGGTGATTAAGTTACTCCTAATGAAAAGGATAGTCAGACTAAATTTTGTTTCAATAGCTTCTTCAATAATTATTTTTTTCTTTTTTCCATTTTTAGAAATAAAATAATTTAAATATTTTTCAGTGTTAGAAATGTATGGCAAACTTCAAGAACAAATGTCAACAAAGAGGTATATTGGTTGATTTATGAAAAAAATATTATATTGTTTTCATCTTATAAAAGATTAAGTTATTAATATTGTCTCTAAGACCCTTTGAGCATGTATCTTGAATTTAAATGAAAAGTATTTTAAGTGTGTTATTTAAAATTTGTTGAGGACTGACTTGTAAATGTAAAGTTTTTTTATGGTTAATGTAGTAATTTCCTGTGTGTTTTTAACCACAGCCATGTACAAGTCTTTAGTGATTCATACTATGTTTATGTATGTATTTATTAATATTTTAACACAAGATATTACCCAGCATTGAAGACACTAGAGCAGCTTGAGCACACATATCTCCCCCGCGTGGAAACTCACTGGTTCTCGCAGACAATGAAGGAAGCCATCCCCAAACTCCGGGAACAAATAAAAGACGCCAGTATGTCCGATCTCAAGGACTTTTTGGAAAACATCAGAAAACACTCTGCAAAAATTGGAGAAGTAGCGATGAAGCATGTAGGTTATGCTGAAAATAGCACAGGTCTTATTATGTGATTCTAAAATATAAACTATTCAAATAATAAATTATGGGCACTTTAATTTACAATGTACATTTGAATGAATATTAAGAATTTGAAACAAAAATATGAGGGCTTAAAAATATTTTGAAAAATACAAACAATTCAGTTCACCAAAATATTGACATGTCATATGCATGAAATAATTTTGATGATCAATTCTCCCATACTTTTATGCAGGCTGCTGAACAGAATAATATGGACCCAGCCATAGTTCAGTCCAATAAAAAAATGAAAACAAAGAGGGCACCTAAACCCCCCAACCCGTTTACTGGGGAGATAGAGAAAGAGGAGGATCAATCTAAGGGTGGTATTGCTGACCCCAGCGGGGATGATATGGGGGTATGTCATGGTGTAGTTTGTGTGATGTGCACAAGTAATAATGCTGTGGTATTAATACAAGCAGTATTCATGTGTAAATTAATGAAATTTCCAAGAAATCTGTACTTAATTAATATTGATACATGTAAAAGCATTTTTGTATAAATTTATTAAGTTTACTTTAATTAACAAAATGTATAATGTAATGTTATGAAAAATAAGATTACATCATTACGTAGATATTACTTTAGAATTATGATGTTTACATGTGTAATTGTTTATATGCGACCTTAACATTGACAGCATTGTTATTTATACTTAATAATTACATTCTCTATTTTAGGAGCTGAGTGCACAAGATCTGATAGACTTTTCTCCTGTATATAGATGTCTTCATATCTACACTGTATTGGTAGGTGTCTTTATTGTCAACATATTACACATCCAAGTACCACTGTACCACTGTACTGCTACAGAAATATACATGTACGTGTGTGCAATTTTTGAAACATCAGTCTAATTATTTTAGGGAGACAAAGAGAAATTTGAAACTTACTACAGAAAACAAAGACGAAAACAAGCTAGACTTTCTCTCCAACCCCCATCTAATATGGTAAGTATAAAATGTAAATAACTCCATCTAATATGGTAGGTATAAAATAAAAATAGTCTCAGTTTTACTTTTAATATGATATGTATTGAAATAACTTGCATCAAATTTGAACAAGGTAGGAAGTCACAAAAAAAAAATACAAAAACTAAAATTTCAGAGAGATTTGCTATTTGACAGAGACCTTAGTGTTGGTTATACATTTGCAAATGTTTTGTAAATTTTAAAATTTAAATAATGTGATGCAGAATATTAAAGATTTCATTGAAAATATTATAAGATACATCATATATTAGGATTCTGTTTAATCTCACTACTTGGCTTCAATTGCATTTTCAGAGGGTATGTTTTTGTCCTGATGTAAATTTTCAATCTGTGTCTTGTAGCATGAATCCATTGAAAACTTCAAGAGATATTTCCATGATATTGTTGGGTTTGTATATTTTTATCTATTGTCAAAATATTTGTTCTCACTTTGTTTCATGAAATATGTATAAACATGAATATTGGATTGTTATTGGATAGTGTTTGAACATACAAATGAAAAAAACAAACAAACAAACTAATGCATAAAAATAGGAATGAATAACATTATGAGACAAATTAAGTGTAACCTGTCTTTATTTTTAGGTTCTTTGTGGTAGAGGATCATATTCTGAGTACCACTCAGGGACTCGTTAATCGAGCTTACATGGATGAACTCTGGGAAATGTCAGTCTCCAAACTCGCTGCTTCTCTCAGAACTAGTGCTGTAAGATCCACAACTCACTAGCCCAAAGTTCTTAGACAATTTATGTTTTACACTGTATGACAGATGTACATTTTTAAGTCAATGATCAGCAATATTTGCAAAGAATAAAAAAGTTCCTACAGTTTTGTCCAGTTTGTAATTTGTCTTTTGTTATTGTTTAAGATGCACTATGTCTTGCATTGCAGGCCTCCTGTAAAGATTCTGAGATGATGCTAGATATTAAGAAGCTGATTGTACTGTTCTGTCATACCCTGAGGGTAAGTTAACAGCACATTTTTTTTTTACTGATAACCAATGTGTTCCTTTTCGCTGTACTTTTAGTTGTTGTATCTCCCATAGAGTCACTGATATATTATGATTATATTGACAGGGATATGGTTTTAGTGTAGGACATTTATTAGAGTTGCTGTTAGAGATGAGGTAAGGAAGTTTCCATCTTATACATGTATACAGTTTATGCATTAGTGTTTGGCCAAACTCGTTGAAGACCTGATGCATACATGTGCAAATGGCAGAAATTCCATTTAGCAATTTTCACGCTATTAAGAAATATATATTCTTAGAAAATTTCAAGGTATATTCCCTATGGATGTCTTTAACATAGCTGCATACACCCTTTTAATTTCTTTTCTGGAAATAGATAATTTCTTTTTTATGTGCAATAAGTAATTGAAATATAAGCTTCATGTCAAAGGGTTTGAAGACAAGTTTTCACACCTGTTATTTATCTGTAGCTATGTGAGGAGATCTTAATTTTACCTTTCCAGAGACCAGTACAGCGATATTCTGACCAGACAGTGGGTAGACATCTTCAATGAGATCTTCAATGAGGATAACTACACTCCTATCTATGTAGAGTCAGTAGAGGAGTATACAGCCATTGTTACACAGTTTCCATTCCAAGACGAGGAGCTTGAACAGGTAAGGAAACATTCCTAACAAATCTAAAATGTTGAACTACAGTTGAAGTCAGGGCAAAACATTTTTTGATTGTCCACTTGAAGATTTTGAAAATTTCTTTTCAGGAAAAGGATTTGAATCATTCACAGGTGTGGGAATAAATTTTTCAATTATCTCCAAAGCATGATCATTGAAATCCTACTATATATTTATTGATACCTGAAGGGAGGGGGGGGGGTCAATGCAAGAAATATTAAAAGAAAAGAATTACTGTCATAAAAGTAGTGTGTACGAAACAATCTTTTTTCTCAAATATTTTAATCTGGTATGGCATTGCCTTTACGATAACATTAAGTTGGGCAAAGCTAGAATTATTCACTTTATGGTTCTTTTGCTTGGTCCAGCTTTATATCTTACCCATGTAACCAAATATGTTTGCCTAAAACCAAGTCAACAATTTACATATGTATGTTTGACCGCTTGTAAAACCTCTACATTTTGACCCTTAAAGTTATTCTCAAATCCTTTTACAATCTCTTTGGAGTCATTTTGTGGATTACTTCAAATTTTACCATGCATTTTATAAATGATTTTATTAATATCTTGAATATTTTTACAACTTAAGTTATTCTTGTTCTCTTTTAAACAGGAATCATTCCCCAAAAGATTTCCCTTTTCCCTTTTTGTGCCAAATATCTACACACAAGTCAAAGCATACATTAATGCTTGCCTCAAATTCTCTGCTGATTTACACTTAAGGTAGGTTGTCTAGACTAGACTAGAATACATCTATGTATCTTAGTAGATTCAATACTTTGATATCCATATTGTAAATCTTGTGTTCAGTATAGCTGACTTTTAATATGGCATATTGACATGTGTCAAATTAAGCAAATAAAACAGCTAAAACCATTCACATAAAGGGATATTTCATTATATCAAGATTATGTATTGTTAATACTGAATAAAATACATAGGTAATAGGTCTAAAGGAGAGGATTTACAATATGTATTACTGTAGGTTAAAGTTTAATTCCCTGAATTGCTTTTGTTAGCCATACAGAAATAGATGATATGATTCGGAAATCAACAAACCTGTTACTGACCAGAACACTGGGTAGTTGTTTGTCTTCGTTAATCAAGAGGCGGGATTTAACGTTACTACAGGTAAAAACTGAATATTCACAGCAGTGTGATTCTGTGTATTAATTTTTAAACAAGAGAATTTTGTCTGCTCGACAAAATTTCATTCTCAAGTATTCTATTGAAAAATATGTAGAGCAATAACCAAAATTCATCAAAATTTAATTTTGATCAAAAATGCCAAAAATCAATTTTAATAAATAAGGTGTTGCCAATATTTAGTGATCTACTGGGGCTTTGAAGTGCTACATAATTCTGCAGTTTAAAAATGATTATTTTTTTTAGTTGATACAGATTGCCATAAATATGAATTACTTGGAGAAGTCTTGCAGTTACCTAGAAGAATATATTTCTACCATAACAGGGTAGGTCTTATTTAAAAAATTCGGCAGATTTGTGGATGCTTATAAACAATAAATCTATTTTATAATCCACCAAACATTTACCAATTCATGATATAGATTCCATATCTTTAATGTAAAATGAATCTCTCTTTTTTGCAGGCACAAACTTCAATATGGAGATCAAATTAATTTAATCTACATATTGAAATTTGTGCCTGCAAAAAAAGAGCGATTTATTTATTTGTATTAAAGAGGAATGTGACTCAGATGAGCCTTTAGCATCTTGTTTGATGTGATTGAAAGGTTTGATTATGTATTTTGTAGAGCCCAGAGTGATAGTGTACACATGGCAAGACTCCATGGAACTTCAATGTTTAAGGTACGAGTTAATTATTTCAGCACAATTTTGAATTGACTTTTAAAGGAAATATTTTCACCAAACTTGTATTCAGTTTGCTTAGCAGGTATTATAAAATATGTATCTGATATTAAACTTAGTCCTTTTATTTTTCCAGGATTCCAGAAGTGATGCCGAGGAGCACATATACAACAAACTTAATTTAAAGATTAGTGAATTCATAGAACTAGGTACTGCTAACTGTGAATTTACTGAATTATGTGTGACTTTGATTAAAATCTCATAATTACTTATTTTCCTCATCTATTATGACTCAATAATTATGATTTAATATGGCAAATAAAAATAATTAAAATGTTTAAAAATGTCATGTATCAAACAACCCGGTATCAATTTCGATATTGATGGTTTATTGAACTAAACGTAAATTTTGCAAACACACTGTATAATGAATAAAGTATGTTTTCCCCATCTCCATGCCTTGGGGTGAATGTCACTTCTAAATTTCAATCTTTATTTTATAGCTAACTATGACTGGTTGCTGCCTGAGTCTAAAGGACACGCTAGCGGTTATATCACAGATCTGGTGGCTTTCCTTCAGAGTACCTTCATGTCTTTCACAAACCTTCCAGTAAGAAGTTAGAACTGTTATTACATATATCTCACAAAACTCTCTCATCAGTAGTACTATAGGATTCAGAGTACCTTCATGTCTTTCACAAACCTTCCAGTAAGAAGTTAGAATTGTTAACTCATGTATCTCACAAAACTCTCTCATCAGTAGTACAGTAGAATTCAGGGTGCTTGTTGTAGTTCATGGATTTAGTCCATGTGTACACTCTATCTTGTAAATTAAATAATTTATCGGGGAAGCAAGCAGGATTTCCCAATTTGGATGGTGACCTTTTTACGTGGAATGCATTCTATTTCAATATAAAGTCAACATTCTGTAATGAATGAGATTAAAGTGCCCTCCCTTCCATTCCAATTAGACAGAGAATGTGTTGTTTTTCCAGTTCTGAATTTAAGTATACAGTATAGTGAGTATACACTATAGTTATACTAAAATTCTTGCTCTCCTTAATTTTTATAACATATTCCAGTGATTCGTTTTCAGGATATTAGTTTTAACCCATCGGTAAAAATTGCATTTGTGTTTTTAGTTGAATAAGACTTTTAAATTAAGCTAGAAGTGTTAAAGAGGTGGTGATATTTATTTTTTTAAAGGCGTTTCCATATGGTTATCTTAGAACTTAGTTTTGTTTCTTGAATTCAATATTTGCTTGACATTTATGAAATTTAATTTTAACAAATTTATCATACATGAAGAGACATAATTGATTTGTGAAATTTGCTAAATGCAGAAAACGTTTGAAAAGGTTGGCTTAAAGATCGTAAGAATTTTTGTTACAAAAATGATTTGTTTTGGTAAAATTTATTTTATATCTTTATCATGTAACAGACTTGTATAAAGAATGCTTTGAAATTTTTTTTCATTTTTTTTCCCAGGAAAAGGTTGCCAAAACTTCCTGTATGTCTGCATGTAAACATGTGGCTACATCCCTAATGGAGTTTATAATGGATAACAACGTCAAACATGTGACCATGGGAGCACTGCAGCAGTTCAATCTTGACCTTATTCAGTGTGAACGTGAGTGAAATAATCTGCTTGCAATGAAAACATTTATAAGTCACTAGGGTACCTTTTTCTATATATGAGGGGAGGGGGGTGGAACTTTGGAATCAGTGTAATATACATGTACAATATATTATGACCGCAAATGATCGTGCCACCATCCAGATTTGAATCACCGATGAACTAGTTGGTAGTTGATACAATTTCTTTTACACAATTACATAATTGAATATTTTTACAACATATCACTCTATACAAACAAAACAACCACCCAAAATGAACTAAGTTTTAATGTTTGTTATGTTTTCAGAATTTGCAGCTTCTGCTCCAGTACCTGGAACAAGGGATGGGACTCTACTCATGGCGTTTGCTGATCTTAGACAAGTAAGTATCTGTGAATAAGGCTTTCTTTATTTCACTGTCTGTGCTACATACAGTACTACATCATTGCTTCTCTTTCAGCTTTTGGACCTCTTCCTGATTTCAGTGTCTGTGATATGTTATACCGGTATTACATGATTCTTTGTCTTTCAGCTTTTGGACCTCTTCCTGAACTGGGACTGGTCCATTTACCTGGCAGATTATGGTCAGCCTACATCCAAATATATCCGAGTCAAACCAAGCGATGCCATTAGTTTGTTAGAAAAGTAAGAAATGTACATTTTATCAATTATATAATATTTCCTTAGGGGAAAACAAATCAAAAAACATATTAGCTTTAAAGTTAGGGCTGGGTATTGGCCAGAGATTTCGTATTGCGATATATTGCGATATTTTAAACTGTATTGCGATATGTATTGCAATATTTTCAATGTAACTTAAATAGCATTTTCTTACTATATTTACTTTAATTTACATGCAGAATGTACATAACTATGATAAATAACAAACGCGTAAAAAATCTTGTTGATTTCATTTAAGTTATGCACTAAAATAATCCCACAAAACAACTTCTGTCTTACTGCTTGGCTTAATAACGAACTTTCATACATTCATTTCTATATTCAATGACAAAATTCCTTAATCTTAGCATATTGCCAATATATCGATATTACAAAATCGTATTGCGATACGATATTTTTTGTCATTGTATTGCAATATATTGAAATATCGATATTATTGCCCAGCCCTATTTAAAGTTATATCATTGCAATAAGATCATTTCATTTTGTGGAGACATAAAATTCAATCACTGTGGTTGTTTCTATTTTAGGCTGAGTAATACAGACAATAAGAAAAAGAACTTGTTTACTTCTTTGAAAAAGAATGAAAGAGACAAGAAAAAACTGATAGATACTGTCTTAAAACAACTTCGTGGGTTAGTGAATGGAACTCCCTCCATATGAATATCGGGAGCAACACTGAGAGAACAATATTACTTAGGAGATCAAACTTCTGAAGATTTGAAATTTCTGGATTGCAGTCTTTGGCTATATCAACACAAAGGGTGTGATTTTTTAAACAATGTGTCCATGTGGAAAGAAGTTCAACAGATATTTTTTTTGTTCATTTTTTTCCTTAAAAAAATGTCACTGATCAATTGAATGAAATGTGATTTTGATAATACGTGTGTGAATTGATGCTAGTTAATGTAATTTTTACTGTATAACCATCAACATGAGATGTTAGGTTTGAAGCTACCAAATATTCCACCATACTGAATATTTTGTATATCAAAATCAGTAGATATATGCACGTTTTCCGTACCAATTGTAACCTTTGAGGTTATTCCTTGTATTATTTTGATACAGGCTGCTGTTTTTTGGCGGTCATTTAAAATTTGTTTGAAAGAGTTGACCTTTCACATCAAGAAATTGCATCCTTATTATAGTTGTATGGAGTGGGTAATAATTTTAATGAAAAGCAAACATTTAAAACATGTATGATGCAATTTATTTTCTACATATAAAAATTATCCCTTCTCACACCAGCACATAGTTCTTTTGAACAGTCTTTTTTACTCAATAATCATTAATTCCAGTATTTATAATTTTGGTTGTTAAAGATCAATTCTCATATATGTCACACACATAAAGAGTCATTTATCACAGTTTGAATGAGTGATCTGATTGTCATTTGTGAAGATATATAGCACTTGTAAAACTTAATGCTTACACATACAGCAGCATTTACATTGTTTTTCATATGCCAAACAAGTCACAAACTTATTGTCACTTTAAGCTGCTGCATATGATAGTCATGATCCTTAAATGGACTTGATGCAGCTCTTAAGAAATTTAACAGATGTTTCCATTGTCACTCACATGTACATGTAAAACATCAGGGGTGCTTCTTTCAAGTTTTATTGTGTGCATCACATGTAATAGCCACCAGAACAGAAACAGTAAGGTTTGGGTGATTCTTTGTACAAATCTTATTTATTGGTAATATTTATAATATAAAGCTACTACCACATTATGGTTTTAGTACTCAAATACACTACAACAGATACAGCGTGCCAGTAGTTAGAATCAGTCTGAAGACATCTTGTTATGGTGGTAAGCCACTATGTGTGATTTATCATTTCTGCAAAAAAAGAACTTGGTTGAAATTGTGAAGAATTTTAAGTGCTAGGGTATAGGGAATATTTCCATATTTATTAACCAATGTGCAATATAACAAGTGATCCCAATTACATCACTTTTATCATACGTATTTCTTTGTTGATTTTATTTCCTTGTGCTTGAAAATATGGAAATAAAAGTTTAAAACATTGTTGGATGTTAGTTCTGAATTACACCCTTGAAGAAACTGGATCAGAGATGTAGCTACCATAAACTATCTGAGTGATAATATTTTAACTGCTTCTTGGAGGCTTATTATGTCCATGCTAATACTAGCTGCAGATCTGTAGCTCTCCGAAAAAATATATTGATAGACCGGAGAGCTACAGTGCCACCCATTGAAAAAAACTGTATATTTATTTCGGTTCTTGAGTAATTCTTCCAGATTCTTACCTAAATTGCAAAAAGGGAAGATTTTAAACATTCCTTTCTCTTCTATCAAGTACTCTCGTAGTTGACATCTGAACGAAGCATATTGGACCGAATTATCTTTGAAACCAAAATGGCAGTATAAATAAGCGAAATGTTCTATGATTACAATATCAGGGCCAGGAGAACTATTATAAACAATTATGAGGAATGTTTGGTTGTGGAAACACGGTTAGTAATGTTTTGAGACCACAGTTTAAAAACATGGAGAACCGAGCGCACTTTTATGTGCGCAATAAATATACAGTTTTTTCAATGGGTGGCACTGTAGCTCTCCGGTCTATCAATATATTTTTTCGGAGATCTACATATCTGCAGCTATGCTAATACATGCTTAAAACATATACAAATTGAAAAAAAAAATTGAGTGAGTTTAGAAGTAGGTACAGTTTTTGCTCCTTTATGTCCTACAAATTTTATGTTTTTAAAATTTTTAGCTTTGCTTTAATACATGAATGAGTTAAATGCATGAAATTATAGATGGCAAAAAAGGCACAATATGTTTAAATCATATACAAATTGTTGTAAAAACTTGATTGAGCTTAGAAGTACATGTATGTACAGTTTTTGCCCCTTTATTCCCTACAAATTTTATGTTTTTTAAAACAAAATTAGCTTTGCTTTAATGCATGAATGAGTTAAATGCTTGGAAGTTATATATGGCAAAAATAAAAATGACACAATAATGAGACAAAAAGGGGTTCTAGGGGTTCTGGAGATATGTCATATTTATCTGTTACATTTGACTTATTTAAGAATTATTTTCTTTTTATAAAGGGCCCACAGCCATTCCTACTTTAATATTAATTGAAAATTTCATGGCCAAGGTTGTATTGAATATACAAAGAAAAAGCATTACCAGGTATTTCTTTGAAAATCTTCCATTTCAGTACTTGGTAATAAGCAAACAAACTAAGTGCATAGTTATAATGGCAAGGGTACCTCCTTTAAAATTGTGATTTATTGGCTACAATATTCAGGTACTATATCATCAGAGAGTCTTTGTTTCTAGAAAGAGTGAGAGAGAAGTGGGTATTTTTCATTAGCTAGTTACTTAAAAAATTTGGTCTGTCCTGTATTAAAAAGATGTAAATGGCAAATATTACGTTTAATTGCTTGAGGTTTTTGTTTACAAAGTTAGTTGCAGTCTCAGGAATTTTTAAAGATGGTCGTTGAGTGTATAAAATTTTCTGGAAGTAATAGAACAAATATTGCATCTGATCACAATGTTTAGCATCCCAACACTTTAAGCCATTATTACACTGTACTGTATTCATGTATTACTGCACTGAAAGTAAGTATGTTCTCAGTTTATAAACTCAAGTAGATAAATATTTGTCATGCATCTCAATTTTCACTCACGAACGTGAGTATATTTATCTAGTAAGGTACTTTTAAAATTTCAAATGTGTACATAGCTAAGCCATTTTCAAAATTCATCATGACTCAAACAACTTGTATCAGTTTGGCCTTTGACTTGTATTGTGCTGATCGGAGATACGCTATTCAGCCTTTGACATCAATGTAATACATACCGATTCACGTTTCTCTGTAAATACTCAATTTAAACAAATGACTGAGAACGGAGACATTTATCATGCCTTCAGGCATGTTCCCCTGGTGGTTGTAATTTTTTGGTTCCAGCTTGTACGCGTGCATGTAGGAAACAATGGACCAAAACTGGGTCTGGTTTGCTATATCGGAGGTTCAATCTTTAGGGGTCCCAAAAGAGCAACTTTTGTGTAAATTTTCAAAGGATGGGGTCAAGAGGGTTGTTCTATATCGCTACTGTCATCGTCATGAACTGAAATTTAAAATTTCCAAAAGAAATATACACACTACGTTGATCTTTTCACCGATTGTTCGAGTAAAATTATAGGTTTTTACTGGTTCCATAATGACGGGTTAACGATGCTGGGTGGAAATCTTTCAAAAATCTTAATTTATAGGTATATTGTGTAATGTCTATACATCTCAGAATAAAGCTCTCTAGGCCCTTTTCTCATGACAATATCGTCATTATGGTGGGACCTATAGATTGGTCCTGGTTCTTACGCGGCACACAATGTTACCTCTGATGCTCATTGTCCCTACATCTTTTCTCTGTGCTACCCACGGTACCCTTTAAAAAAACCTTCCATTGTTGTTCCTTCACCAAATCACGAGTCTAATGCTCACAAGTGTTTGAACAAATTTTATTAATATTCTATAGACACAGCGTACATTTATATCTTAATTCGGACGCATTTTGATTATAACATCACATTTGAGTATTTGGCACAATGAGTAAATGCAAGACTAGATGATTTGAAAGATGTAGATGAATGTATGAAGCACGCAAAATTATTCGTTAAATTACACATGTACTTTAAAACATTTACAGTATGTATTATTGATTCCAAAGTCGTATAATAAACATTGGGGTATACTATATCATGTATATATAATTTATACAATCAAACCTTGTTATATCGAACTCATGGGGCCGCGAGATATGCGAATATTTAATATACATGATGACAAAACAATTTTGGAACTTCCAAATCTCTTCGACATGGTATTGGAGGTATCGATGTTGGAGATACCGAGGTTCGACTGTACATACATATATCTGGCTGGTATCGACTGTACATACATATATCTGGCTGGTATCGACTGTACATACATATATCTGGCTGGTATCACTTTGTCCGCAGTACTAGTATACATTAACCAGATAAATAGGTTACAGAATCCACTTTTTCCGCAGATTTTTAATACCCACTTTTTCTTCCTTCATCCACATACCGAAAGAAAGAACTCGAACTCACTCATCTCCTCGCCGTGGTGGAGCCACTCCCAGATGGCCTGGTTCTTTTCGGGACTGAGGTAGCGGGATTTCAGAATGTCGGGGATCTCGGGTTTGGGGGGTTTCGTCTTTTGGAGTTGTTCGTAGCTGTTGAACTTCTCCGCGGTCAGTTTTAGTCGTGGTCTGGTGGAATGTGAGCTCGTGGTACTCATGATGCTGTCACGTGTCATGTGAGGCGCTAACGACGGACGGGAGATGGCAAGCTTCGCCGTGCCGACTTCCTCTTGCGATTGTTTGAATTTATCGTCATTATAGTCCTCCCCATCTTCCTGCACACTTTGGATTATTTTCTCCACTTCTTTTCGGAGTTTCTGAGCTTCTGGATGAGCTCGCGTTTTCATTGGAAGATACAGATTGGATCTTGTTTTCATTTGGTCAAGATCGAAGTTTGACCGTCTTGAGCCACCCGCGGGAGCGGATCTGGCGTACAGTTTTCTTATTTTCTCCGACTCTGAATTAATTTCCACCGGAACAGATTTTAACAGTTTTCTTGTCCACTTTGTGTCACCTGTATTTGTATCAAAATGAATTTTTGCACTTAACTTCAACTTGTTTTCGTCGAACCTGAGTTTATCGCTTGCGTACGGTTCTTGGAACATTGCCCTGAGGTCTGTCCGATAGTGGTTATTAATTGAGATCATGGACTTATCAATCGGCAGAATATAACTAATGCCTTTGCTGACTCGCTCCCGCGTGATGGCATCCTTCATTTGTGGGATTGGCGGGAGATCCGGCCACTCGTATTCCAGCAGTTCTACATGGTAGTCCTCGGCGCTGTCCGTGACCTCCGGTTTACCCCCGTTGGTCTGGGGGTGGACACTGGGGCTCGTTCTTGGACGAGCGAACCGGAGATCAGGCGATGCTATATCACCCGGCATGTTTTTCTACAGAATCATGGTTCTAATTCATTCCTACAAAGTAATAGTCAAATCATTACACTATAATATGCCTTTAAATCTCATCTTAGTCTTAATTGGAACAATTAACAAAGTAACAAATTATTGGATACGTTTTAAAGTTTACTCTAAAGGTTGGAAAAAAAATTATGAACATTTATTTGATTAAAGCAGAAAATAATAAACATAAATGCATCCTAGTTTTCAACAGATTTTGCGATGTTTTGAATTGCATGGTTTGAAACACCTATGTAGCAACGTTAACATATCCCTTACTTCTTAGTACATTTTTTTTCCAATCTGAAAATTTGACAATGCTTAATCTTACGCAACAAAGACTGGGGATGGCAACCAACATCTAAAAGACAATTTATCATATTAACAAATAACAAGAGTATACTCATAAAATGTTGGGAGAGCTACCCCCTTGCATTGTTAATTCGGACCTAGCTGTGAAATCTTTGTCGCACAATCTGCTTTAAATATAAAAATATGTAGTGTGAAAAAAATTGGAAGAAGTTCATCTCTACATGATTAAAGTATACTGAACTGAACAGTCAATATTTTTTTTATTTTAAAAAAGAGAGTATTTTAAAATTACATATATAGCTCACGCAGTTTCTGAATTAATTACAATATTCTTCTTACATTTTGTCCAAAAAACAATGACACATGAAAACTGAAATATGTTTTCAACACAGAATTCGCTCCGAATCATTAAATATGAAAATGTGTATATAGATAATCAATTTATAACTGTATTACCTCTTAAAAAGCTATTTCCGTCCGTAAACATACCTGGCACATGGTGAGCTATTTTTGTTGCTAAGTACATTAAGATTGACTACAAAAACCTTTTCGGACACATAGAGATTAACGCTAATCGAACGATTTCTTAAACCCCTTCACGGATGCCTAGGATTAGAAATAGACCTATCAAATGTTCTACACGAACCTTTTCTCCCCCGGTATAGATAAAAATGCCAACAATCGAGTTATATATACTCCTTTTTCGTTTAATCTGTATTAATACAATGTCAATAATTTGAATAAATTTAATTGTACTAACTACTGTGATAGATCATTTTATTCTGTAAACATGATATGAAAGGAAAAATGACAAAAATTTACGAGGCCATCTACTTAAGGCTGTTAAACAAACTATTGGCCATTTGCTACTTAAGTGCGACTGACAATTTTTCTATTAAAGTTACGAACCTTGTATGTACAAAAAGTCTTACCCACTTTTTATTGTCAATACCTATTCCTCCTTTTTCATCCATCATGGCATGTTTTCAATTTAAAATCAGTGTTAAACTGAACAGCCCGGACTAGAAAGGACTTGTATTAATTAGCTGCCAAATGAAGCCTGATTAAAATCCTCGTTGCGCCTTTTACAGTTTAAAGGTCTAGATCGATCATTTCAAGCGACGGCAATTGTTTTGTTAATTTTAAAATGACACTGAAGTAGTCAAAATATACATACTGGCAATATACTGTTAAACACATCCAAATACCAGCACGCCAAATTAAACTTGATATTGCTTTACGGCCGGCAGGTTTACAGATTTATCGTCTTTCTATGGTTTAAAAAAAGTTTAATATTAATTTAAGAGAAAACAGCGTATATATGACAAATTTAAATGGATCTTGATATGAAAGTTCGGTAAATAACAAAGGTGGAAATTAAAATCGGCTTTGTGAAGGATAGAAATTGCAATTTCTGTTTAGGATCAGACCCTTATATTGATTTGTTCTTAACACTCTTGAGATAGTGTTTGAACATACAAATGAAAAAAACAAACAAACAAACTAATGCATAAAAATAGGAATGAATAACATTATGAGACAAATTAAGTGTAACCTGTCTTTATTTTTAGGTTCTTTGTGGTAGAGGATCATATTCTGAGTACCACTCAGGGACTCGTTAATCGAGCTTACATGGATGAACTCTGGGAAATGTCAGTCTCCAAACTCGCTGCTTCTCTCAGAACTAGTGCTGTAAGATCCACAACTCACTAGCCCAAAGTTCTTAGACAATTTATGTTTTACACTGTATGACAGATGTACATTTTTAAGTCAATGATCAGCAATATTTGCAAAGAATAAAAAAGTTCCTACAGTTTTGTCCAGTTTGTAATTTGTCTTTTGTTATTGTTTAAGATGCACTATGTCTTGCATTGCAGGCCTCCTGTAAAGATTCTGAGATGATGCTAGATATTAAGAAGCTGATTGTACTGTTCTGTCATACCCTGAGGGTAAGTTAACAGCAAATTTTTTTTTTTACTGATAACCAATGTGTTCCTTTTCGCTGTACTTTTAGTTGTTGTATCTCCCATAGAGTCACTGATATATTATGATTATATTGACAGGGATATGGTTTTAGTGTAGGACATTTATTAGAGTTGCTGTTAGAGATGAGGTAAGGAAGTTTCCATCTTATACATGTATACAGTTTATGCATTAGTGTTTGGCCAAACTCGTTGAAGACCTGATGCATACATGTGCAAATGGCAGAAATTCCATTTAGCAATTTTCACGCTATTAAGAAATATATATTCTTAGAAAATTTCAAGGTATATTCCCTATGGATGTCTTTAACATAGCTGCATACACCCTTTTAATTTCTTTTCTGGAAATAGATAATTTCTTTTTTATGTGCAATAAGTAATTGAAATATAAGCTTCATGTCAAAGGGTTTGAAGACAAGTTTTCACACCTGTTATTTATCTGTAGCTATGTGAGGAGATCTTAATTTTACCTTTCCAGAGACCAGTACAGCGATATTCTGACCAGACAGTGGGTAGACATCTTCAATGAGATCTTCAATGAGGATAACTACACTCCTATCTATGTAGAGTCAGTAGAGGAGTATACAGCCATTGTTACACAGTTTCCATTCCAAGACGAGGAGCTTGAACAGGTAAGGAAACATTCCTAACAAATCTAAAATGTTGAACTACAGTTGAAGTCAGGGCAAAACATTTTTTGATTGTCCACTTGAAGATTTTGAAAATTTCTTTTCAGGAAAAGGATTTGAATCATTCACAGGTGTGGGAATAAATTTTTCAATTATCTCCAAAGCATGATCATTGAAATCCTACTATATATTTATTGATACCTGAAGGGAGGGGGGGGGGTTCAATGCAAGAAATATTAAAAGAAAAGAATTACTGTCATAAAAGTAGTGTGTACGAAACAATCTTTTTTCTCAAATATTTTAATCTGGTATGGCATTGCCTTTACGATAACATTAAGTTGGGCAAAGCTAGAATTATTCACTTTATGGTTCTTTTGCTTGGTCCAGCTTTATATCTTACCCATGTAACCAAATATGTTTGCCTAAAACCAAGTCAACAATTTACATATGTATGTTTGACCGCTTGTAAAACCTCTACATTTTGACCCTTAAAGTTATTCTCAAATCCTTTTACAATCTCTTTGGAGTCATTTTGTGGATTACTTCAAATTTTACCATGCATTTTATAAATGATTTTATTAATATCTTGAATATTTTTACAACTTAAGTTATTCTTGTTCTCTTTTAAACAGGAATCATTCCCCAAAAGATTTCCCTTTTCCCTTTTTGTGCCAAATATCTACACACAAGTCAAAGCATACATTAATGCTTGCCTCAAATTCTCTGCTGATTTACACTTAAGGTAGGTTGTCTAGACTAGACTAGAATACATCTATGTATCTTAGTAGATTCAATACTTTGATATCCATATTGTAAATCTTGTGTTCAGTATAGCTGACTTTTAATATGGCATATTGACATGTGTCAAATTAAGCAAATAAAACAGCTAAAACCATTCACATAAAGGGATATTTCATTATATCAAGATTATGTATTGTTAATACTGAATAAAATACATAGGTAATAGGTCTAAAGGAGAGGATTTACAATATGTATTACTGTAGGTTAAAGTTTAATTCCCTGAATTGCTTTTGTTAGCCATACAGAAATAGATGATATGATTCGGAAATCAACAAACCTGTTACTGACCAGAACACTGGGTAGTTGTTTGTCTTCGTTAATCAAGAGGCGGGATTTAACGTTACTACAGGTAAAAACTGAATATTCACAGCAGTGTGATTCTGTGTACTGTAGATCACTTAAATTTCGCGACACCTTATTTTCGCGATATATTCATTCACTCTGTATTAGCGAGACAAATTTTTCACGAATTGTAGTCATTGCTCTATATAATCTTAAGGAATTCTATTATACGCGAGAATGAAATTTTCGCGAGCATACCGTCTCGCGTAATTACGCAAAAATAAAGTTCTCGCGAATAAAATGTGATTTACAGTATTAATTTTTAAACAAGAGAATTTTGTCTGCTCGACAAAATTTCATTCTCAAGTATTCTATTGAAAAATATGTAGAGCAATAACCAAAATTCATCAAAATTTAATTTTGATCAAAAATGCCAAAAATCAATTTTAATAAATAAGGTGTTGCCAATATTTAGTGATCTACTGGGGCTTTGAAGTGCTACATAATTCTGCAGTTTAAAAATGATTATTTTTTTTAGTTGATACAGATTGCCATAAATATGAATTACTTGGAGAAGTCTTGCAGTTACCTAGAAGAATATATTTCTACCATAACAGGGTAGGTCTTATTTAAAAAATTCGGCAGATTTGTGGATGCTTATAAACAATAAATCTATTTTATAATCCACCAAACATTTACCAATTCATGATATAGATTCCATATCTTTAATGTAAAATGAATCTCTCTTTTTTGCAGGCACAAACTTCAATATGGAGATCAAATTAATTTAATCTACATATTGAAATTTGTGCCTGCAAAAAAAGAGCGATTTATTTATTTGTATTAAAGAGGAATGTGACTCAGATGAGCCTTTAGCATCTTGTTTGATGTGATTGAAAGGTTTGATTCTGTATTTTGTAGAGCCCAGAGTGATAGTGTACACATGGCAAGACTCCATGGAACTTCAATGTTTAAGGTACGAGTTAATTATTTCAGCACAATTTTGAATTGACTTTTAAAGGAAATATTTTCACCAAACTTGTATTCAGTTTGCTTAGCAGGTATTATAAAATATGTATCTGATATTAAACTTAGTCCTTTTATTTTTCCAGGATTCCAGAAGTGATGCCGAGGAGCACATATACAACAAACTTAATTTAAAGATTAGTGAATTCATAGAACTAGGTACTGCTAACTGTGAATTTACTGAATTATGTGTGACTTTGATTAAAATCTCATAATTACTTATTTTCCTCATCTATTATGACTCAATAATTATGATTTAATATGGCAAATAAAAATAATTAAAATGTTTAAAAATGTCATGTATCAAACAACCCGGTATCAATTTCGATATTGATGGTTTATTGAACTAAACGTAAATTTTGCAAACACACTGTATAATGAATAAAGTATGTTTTCCCCATCTCCATGCCTTGGGGTGAATGTCACTTCTAAATTTCAATCTTTATTTTATAGCTAACCTATTTGTGAAATCATGATTTGAATACATGTAGATGGTATCTTTATTTACTTGCTACTGTCACTAAATTTGTCTTTATTTTCCAAAGCCATTGTTTTAATAAATTTATTTTAGGTGTTGGTATTATTTGCAATTTTTAATTTTCATGTTCTTGATTTTCATGTTCAGAAAACACAACTAATACAGACATCGATATTAGCTAAAACATTTGTGGAGATGTTTATTCTTACCAGCACTTTTCCACTTGGGATATCAAACTGAATTTCGATTGCCCCCTCACAATACTCATAACCAGGGACAGACATGTTCCTCCTGGTCATGTGTGACATTGTCCCCTGGGGTAGGGAGGAGTGAACCACGGTGCTCATTAACTGACTACGTGGGGAGGATTCAACTTCTTCTGACGTGGTCTTACTGAGCGTAGAACTGGAGTACATAGCTCCACACTGAGGACATTTAGGTCCGTGTTTCCGGAAATGTCCTTCAATACAATCTGTACAAAATGTGTGGTGACACTTGTGTAATGTTTTCGACTTTCTTATTTTTCCGTGACATATTTTACAGAAGGAGACTTTATCCACAGTGGGGCTCTCCAGATTAATGGGGAGACTGTGAAATTCTTCTTCATTGTACTCTCTGGTGTAACTTTTGAATGCTCCATTCGCAGTCTGATTCAGCTTCAACTTGGATAATTCTCTTTCCATGTTAAAGGGATCCATGGTAACTGCAGCTTTTAAAGGAGTATTTTTTGTTGTGACATTTTGAGTGGTTTTGGTTTTGGGTTTCGCCCCACCACTTGGAGGTGAGGTTGTGACCAGGGCAGGCTTCATAGCTGGTGGTTGCCGTGGTGATTTTTGTTCCTCTGATTGTTTGATATAGGTCGCTTGACTTGAAGGTCGATTTGAGCTTGAGGGACGTGGTGATTTCTTCTCCAAAGTTGAACCACTTCCATTAACTCTTAAACTGGAAGACATTTTCTTACTAAAGCTATCATCCTTGATTTTCTTATCACTGGCTGCAGATTCTGACTTGGGCTTCAGTCTCGACAATGAACTAGACCTCCTGCGAGCTCGAGAAGTCTCGTTGTGTCCCAGATCTGTTTTCCGTCCATTATCTGCTGTTATGTCGTCTTTAATCAGTGATCTCCCGGCCACCATTTTGAGTTTGTTAGTGGTGGCTCTCCTCTTCTCCTGTAACCTTGTGAACCTGTCGATGGCCTCCGCCGTGGCGCGGTCCTGCCCGCCGTCCAGTAGAGACTGGAGAATGGCTATAGAGGTCGCCACTCCATCCTCATCAGTGTTGACTAGTGTTATCTCCTTCAGGTGGGCAGGGTCTCCCATCTCACTGTGAAAAATCAGAACACCATCCAGGAAACATTTGATGGAAACATCCAGAGGGGCTCCAAATACTCCTGTTTAAAAGTAAAAATGAGGGAAATAGCATACAAATCATTTGAAATTATATCAATGATCTAAATTTTTATGTTTGAATAGCAACTATAAATATTACATGTATATACATGGGTGGGGGGGTTAGGTTTTCAGCCTCGTTGTGTTTTATTGCCAGTATTTATGCTTTTCCAGAGAAAGGATAGATCCAGTAGTCGCAGTGCCTACATGGGGGTACAACACAAGGCCTATCTCCCTAATTCTGCAGAGGGCAGGGAAATATTACGGCTTCTTAAGAGGGCGTTTGAGGCAGATCTTGTGTTTAGAGTCAGCAGTCGCGGAACTGTGGAGTGGTGTATTTCACACAAAACATCAATTCATGGCTCAAAGTATGTATCTAATGCCTTCAATTCAAAGTGATCTTGGTGATAATTTTCCATATTCCAAAATGGTTTTTATTGAATTACTAGTACATCTTCTTGAAAAACTAGAACCATTTTGAAAATGTAAAAAGTACATTATATGAAATATGAAACATTACATCTCCTTTCTGTGTTTATATATACTCTGATAAGTTATTGTTTGACTAATCTCTTCTTTTGTCCTTCAGTGGTTATCCAGACTCTTCCTATCTCAGAAAAGTGAGGGATGAGTTATCGAGGAGGGGCGTCAGTTAAAGACAAGAGTTGCCTCCACTTGCCTAGCGAAGCCTACCAAGGTTCCCCATCAGACAGCTATATGTACCTTTATTATAATGTTTTACAGTCACCGAGCCTTTGATCAAAGTTTGTCTGGTGTCTAGATGAGTGACCAGGGTAATATTTTTGGTGTAGCTCTATAATCATATAGCCTGTATAGGACTCCACAGTCTATTGATGGAATTAGACTTGCCCCTGATTTAGATTTACAGTTTTTGGAGCCAATCAATTTCCAAGTAAATATAAGTCTTACTTCAACCAAACTTGCATAAATATTGGAGTGCACACTACCTAGAAAAAATATGATATGATATTTGCCTTACTTAAAGATATAATTTTTCAAGGTGAGCTCCGTAATCTCTGATTTAATACCTATGTTTTTTAATCTAAAACTTCTGTCAAAGGGGTATCTACTGTTATATAGAGGTTTTAGGTTTTATATACATTTACATGTATGTGGGTTTTTTTTTTTAATTTGATAGGAATTTGTAAAGTGTTCCAACAAAAAATATTTGTATTTGAGAATAAGAGTACTTCTGGTGAACATTGTGACCTCATGTTTTTGTCAGTTGTACCACTACAATAAGTATATTTTTATTTTTTGTAGCAGTTTGGAAATTGTTGCCTAATTTTAGAAACAAGTTGTTAACTTAAGGAATTTGTAATGTTGGGCATTGTATTTTATGAGAAAAAAAACTTGTTTTGATATGATTTTAACTTGAGATTGTTAAGGTTGTTTAAATATTTGTACATACTGTATTTCAAGCAGAGAAATTTTATATTTATATGAGTAGTTAAGAAGTTAATATTTGTTAGTCTATTAAAGATGTGGATATTGATGAATGATACGGGGGTATCTTTTTTTTTTTTCTTTGTTACATATCTTTTTTTTATTGTAGATTTTACTTGGTTGTATTGTTAATACATGTATTTCATGAAAATTTCTAGTGTACTATTGTAATTTCTCTTTGATTTTTTCTTCTATTTTTGGCATTGATGTTGTAAATTGTACACTCCTGTTATAAATGGCATTGTTTCATGATTTTTTAGATGGTTTTGTCCAACTATCAAACAAAGGATCTGTGTCACTCATTAAGTTTATTTTATTTCTCACTTTAGCTGTGATTAATCATTATTATTATGAATATTGATAATTTTGTTTTTAGTTTTATCAGCTATGCAATGAAATCTCAGTGTCCTTTTAGAGAAAATCATTTTTGTTTTAAAACCTTTAATTGAAGTAACCTCTTTTTTACTCATGTTTGTATATTTCTCTGTATAAACATGTTCCATACATGCACTGTTTTCACAAACTGATTTTTTTAAAATACAAATCATAGCTCTTTGGAAAAAAAAATCTTAATTAGAGCTGTCTGGGTCTTTATGTAAAACAATATCTCAGATAGCTAAAAATTAGGGATGTCAAGGAATAGTCGACTATTCGACTGTCAGTCAAATGGACCGACGATCGCATAGTGAAACAACATTCAAATATTAAATAAATGCAAGAAAAGGGGGTGATAATGAAATTTTCATCTCAAAATTGAAAAAGGGTCCTTCCTCAAACTATACAGCTGTATATTTGTATCAAACAACCCGGTATCAATTTCGATATTGATGGTTTATTGAACTAAACGTAAATTTTGCAAACACACTGTATAATGAATAAAGTATGTTTTCCCCATCTCCATGCCTTGGGGTGAATGTCACTTCTAAATTTCAATCTTTATTTTATAGCTAACTATGACTGGTTGCTGCCTGAGTCTAAAGGACACGCTAGCGGTTATATCACAGATCTGGTGGCTTTCCTTCAGAGTACCTTCATGTCTTTCACAAACCTTCCAGTAAGAAGTTAGAACTGTTATTACATATATCTCACAAAACTCTCTCATCAGTAGTACTATAGGATTCAGAGTACCTTCATGTCTTTCACAAACCTTCCAGTAAGAAGTTAGAATTGTTAACTCATGTATCTCACAAAACTCTCTCATCAGTAGTACAGTAGAATTCAGGGTGCTTGTTGTAGTTCATGGATTTAGTCCATGTGTACACTCTATCTTGTAAATTAAATAATTTATCGGGGAAGCAAGCAGGATTTCCCAATTTGGATGGTGACCTTTTTACGTGGAATGCATTCTATTTCAATATAAAGTCAACATTCTGTAATGAATGAGATTAAAGTGCCCTCCCTTCCATTCCAATTAGACAGAGAATGTGTTGTTTTTCCAGTTCTGAATTTAAGTATACAGTATAGTGAGTATACACTATAGTTATACTAAAATTCTTGCTCTCCTTAATTTTTATAACATATTCCAGTGATTCGTTTTCAGGATATTAGTTTTAACCCATCGGTAAAAATTGCATTTGTGTTTTTAGTTGAATAAGACTTTTAAATTAAGCTAGAAGTGTTAAAGAGGTGGTGATATTTATTTTTTTAAAGGCGTTTCCATATGGTTATCTTAGAACTTAGTTTTGTTTCTTGAATTCAATATTTGCTTGACATTTATGAAATTTAATTTTAACAAATTTATCATACATGAAGAGACATAATTGATTTGTGAAATTTGCTAAATGCAGAAAACGTTTGAAAAGGTTGGCTTAAAGATCGTAAGAATTTTTGTTACAAAAATGATTTGTTTTGGTAAAATTTATTTTATATCTTTATCATGTAACAGACTTGTATAAAGAATGCTTTGAAATTTTGGGGGTGATAATGAAATTTTCATCTCAAAATTGAAAAAGGGTCCTTCCTCAAACTATACAGCTGTATATTGTACGTCCTCCAAATAGGAACTGAAACATAGTCACAGTATATAAATAATTTTCCACATTGTACATTTTGAAAATACAGTAATTACAAACCTCAATAATTATTTCTCAATCACTGACTTTTTTGTTATTGTATGTAGTAAAACACAATATTTGCATAGCCGTGAAGTTTTAAAGTTCAAAAATTATCAAAACAATAATCTTACATAAAAGACAATTTGATGTATAGCTTGGGCAATCATTAATTGAATAAACAGTATTTAACATTTTCATAGGAGGTGTGGATAGTGTGTGTTTATAATTCCCCATTTCCAATATATTTCAATTTTCTAATTCATTTTAATTAATAAGCTTTCAAAAACACTGTGATATAAAAAAAATATAAATAAATGCTCCGAATAGTCGACTATCGTTGGAATAATGCAATCAAATGTTCGACTAAGGAAAATTAATATTTTGACATCTCTACTAAAAATAGAATTCAATGTCTTGTTAAAAGGGGGGGTCTATACCATGGACGAATCAATCAGAGTTTGGGACAGTCCTGATTGAAGATACTTGAATCCTCCCCCTTCCCTGCAAGTACCTCATTTTTCAGCACTTTCAGCTGCTACATACATGAATCTCTAAGAGGGCAGATAATTTATGGCATCTTAAATGATGTTTTAATACATGAAAATAGACTTTTTTTTCCTTTATTTGAAAAAGGTTGAATATTGGACTAAGATTTAATTTTTGTTTTTATTTTTTTATATATTCAGTGGCTGCTTTATGTAATTACATGTACCATGAAAAAATATTAAAGTCGGTACATTGATTTTTTAAAATTAAATATGCTAGTTTGATAAGGTACAGATCTGTATTTGGAAAGTTATGATTCATCAATCTCAAATATGAATTCATTTTTTCTGTAAGACAAGCGATTTATGGATTGTCGTCTGCAATCTTTTTTTCCCAGTCAGTGTGAATTTTGAAATAATCTGCAAATGAAATAATTTTACTGTAGGTAAATCATATATGGCTTAATCATACCACATTACTTTTGATCATGTTATAAGGTGCATAGAAATAAATAAAAGTGCTGTAGGGCCTTGTTACTCTATCAAAAGAGGATATCCAATAGTTGTGGTTCTTTGTTTATCTTTCTTTCATTCCAGTGTATTATATTTCTCATTTGAATGGGTAGGATTTCAGGTGGTTTTACAGCTTGAACAAGATGTATTAATTTTGTGAAACACTGATATCCCTTGTATGGCAGCTTATTGGGAGGGTTGAATTTTCTAAAATACATGTCAAATTCCAAAGGTCAAGGTCAAAAAGATCAAAATTGTTGGTACCCTAAGGAAGGTCTTGTCACAATGAATACACCTGTGAATTATGAAAGCCCTAGTCCTAAATGTTCTAAAGTCATGGTCAAGGTTAAAGTTTGTAAAATGTGGGTCAAATTCTAAGGTCAAGGTCAGAAGTATTTATACCCATTGAAAGGTCTTGTCACAATGAATAATTGTGAACCAACTGTTCAAAGTTATGACCAAGGTTAAAGTGTGAACTTTTTATGGGTCAAACTCCAAGGTCAAATTTGGTAGTACCCAAAGAAAGGTCTTGTCACAAGAAATACACCTGTGAAATTTGAAAGCCATATCCTCACCCACTCTAAAAGCTCTCACTATAAACATACCAATAATGCATACATTTTTTGTATTATTTTAGAGAAAGATTTTATGGAAAGATGCATTAAACAGGGCAATTCTATCTAAATGTCATAAGACGTGTTGGAAATGTGTCTATTTAATTAAATCAATTGAGTTTCATAGGCAAAAATTTAACATACCTGAACTGATGCAAGGCAGAGCAATGGATGGAATCCACAGTTTGTTGGCATACTTGAAGACATTGACGTAGGTGAGAATAAGCTCATACAAACACCGATCAGGTAGATTATCCAGCCAGATAGGCCCCACTGCATGTAGTACGTGTGTCACCCTCTCAGGCAAACTCCCTCCTGCCCGGGTATGCATTATCTCCCCTGTGGATAACATCCCGTTCTTCCTGACAAATTCTTCACACTCTCTCTCCATGGTGGGACTAGCAGCCCTAGCAATGGCCCCGGCAACCCCAGCTCCGTTAATAAGGCTCCCATTGGCTGCGTTGACTATCGCCACAGTGTCGACCTCAGTGATGTTACCTTGACACACAGTGACCTTGAGTGACCCTGCATTAAAGGTAAAACTGTTGGCCTGTGAGTGGTCAGACATTAGTGCTGCCCTCTGGCTGTGCCTCAGGGCCTCAAACTGCGGCTCGAGGGAACTGTAGTGAGATGATAGCAGCCTGTCAATGACCGAGGTGGAAGAGTTGTTTTTCTCAGCAGCTTTGCTTGTACTGGGCTTAGCACTTTTTTCTAGAGCTCTGCTTGAGCTGGGTTTAATGCTGCTGTGGTCACACTCTTTCTTAATGCTGTTAGATTTCGTTGTTGTTTTAGATGATTTAGATGGCCCTCCTTTCTGCCTGTTTGTGTGAGGCAGACTGGAAAAGTTCTCAAAAGTATCATTGGCATCATCAAACCTGTAATTATTATGTATACATAATACCAAGTTCATGAACTCTTAATGTTGAAAAATTTCCTTAACATTTTGCTTTAAGTACAGTACTATATAGGTACTTAATTTTATGATGGTAACACATTTAAGCACCGGTTGTCCTACTTTTCAGCATGTAAAAGTTACCACATATACATGTATCTGTCTGTTTACCATCAGTTTTTCCGTTTTCTCAAACTAACCTTTTGGTTTCCCTCCCAAATGACTCTTCGTCTGAGCTTTCATCTTTATTTGAAGGAAAAACTTGAACGGATTCTCGGCCATTGACACTCTGTAGACTCAGATAGTCCAGAGGACGGTCCACCTGGTTCTGGTAGCCAGGGAGACTGTTGTCATTGAGATACGATGTTGATGGTTTTAAGGCTGGGTCCTTGTGGTCAGATCTTAGATGAGATTCAGCAGTCGGCACTTTCTCTGATTTGGTAAATAGTCTGTCAGTCTCTGTATGGTTCAGACTGCTTGACTTACGACTCATTGAAAACAAGTCATCCAGCTGAGACTCGGAATATTTACTGAGTTCTTGAGTCCACTCGGCTCCAGGACTAGTTATAGGACGGACATTACTGACCCCTGAGATGGATTTCACCTGAGTATCGTGATCTATTTCCATTGGTAAGTTCCTTCTGTCTCTGTAATCACTAACACTGGACTGCTTGTGCTTGTTTATTTCCTTCTCCTTGAAATATGCACCAGTCTCCTCTTCATCATCTAGAGATCTGTCATCACTCTTACTCCAGTAAGGAGCTTGATTCTCCTGTCTGCTGTTGTTTGATAGAAAATGCTCTGCTGACTCTAATCTATCTGATTTCCCATTGCGACTAGATTGTTTGGAGCTGCTCAGACTTTTCTGTAAGTTGTGTCCCTTGTTCAGTGCTCTGGAATGAATCTTCTCTTGTTGATGTAAATACCGACCAATTATTTCCCATCCCATTTCAATTTGAAACATATTTCCCTCCAGAATACAACAGCCCGTGGGGTCAGAGCTCAAGGTCAATCCAATGATGTACAATAAATGGTCCTTACAGGCTGTGACAGATTCAATGAGAAGAGACACAGAAGGATCTATCCTGGCTTGGATTGTAGAAAAAATCTGGAGAACAAAAAGGAAAGGTGTTCAAATTTGACTTGAACTCTGCCATCAAGTTAGGTGACAGAGAAGAATATATAAAAGCACTGCAAGAGCACTTGTAAAATCAAAGAACTTTATGCGGTATATTGCATATCTCTGCCCCCACAAAAGTCAAATTTTGAAAAATTCTTGAAATGTGCTGATTTCTATAAATTGTATGAGAAATATAAATTAACAGAACATATTAAAGTTTCAAAGTAATTTTTTGACAATTTTTTATTTTATGACATCACAAACTAGTCCGATTTTATATCATATTTTAGAAAGACGACAAAATTGACAAAAGAATGGGTGGACTTTCGACCAGCATGCAGTCAAAAGTTGTGAACAAAAACGCATACGAAAATGGCAGACAGGCAGGCCATGGTTTATTTAAAACTCTTGAAACAATTTAAACTAAAGATCGAGTGAATTTAAAAACAGAAACACTGTCCTTATAGTTAATACAAAAACCTTATTTTTTGTTGCACAATCATATCTCTGCTGTACGAATGAATTTTGAGTAGGGCATGTACAAATTTCAATGGGCTGCATTAAAATGACTGGTATACATGCCAAAGGGCATGTGCTGAAAAGGAATTGTTGTGAAGACTGATATGTCCCTCTTAGTTTACTCATTCATAAACAAGGATTAACTGGTTGACATGTCTAACTTCTTAGGATAGAGAATAAAGGGTTCCAGAGATATAAATTATAAAGTTAAGTTAGCCCAATGTTCCTCCAAATCTTACATGCATAAAAAAGATAGAAGATGCCATTAGAAATGTATATTACATGTACATCTATTAGATTATTTTCATTTTTGAATTTAGAATGTAGTCACTGAAGTAAAAGCCTTCTAATTTTAAATCACTTGGCTCATGAAAAATTCCAGTCTGTGCATTCCATTCAAAATTTGTAAGAACTGTCATTATCTAACTAATATTACTAGGGATTAGAACTATAGTTATTACTTATAAATATTTAACCTAGTCTCTCATCTTGAGAGTCATCTGGTGAGTCATCAAGATATAAATGCGTGGTGATGTATATGTACATGTCAATCCAAACAATCTATTGAACATAAAGTATGTTTTCTAAGATGCTCTACCCCTGCATATTGATCAAGGTAGGAATGAACCTGCTTCAAAAATTTGTAACTGATTATTCTTCCAGAAAATGCAGATTTGAGAAATAAACAAAAGAACCTATATAAACCTTTTTACTGACCTGTTCGCCTTTTGTTGGGGATCGACTGCTCAGATGTGTCACAGGGATGCTTCCTTTGAAGTTGAGAAACTTAACTACAACCCCACCATTATCAGAAACCTGCAACAAACGTAATAAAATGTCTATAATGCTGATATTAATATCAAGGATTGTTTAGGTGGTTGATCTGCCTTCGAAAATTCATCCAGGTGAGACTACTATCTTCTATTTAGAGCAATCATTAGATTTACTTACTTAACATCTACGAAGTAAAAAAAATACCTTTGTTACTCTGGCAGTAACCCTCATTCCAGGCACCAAGTAATTGAATTTAATGTCCATTTCTCCCTTCAACTAAAAGAATAGTGCATTAGTGTGATTGTGTTGGGTTTTTTTTGGTCTTTTTTTGTTTTTGGTAATGTAATTGTATTTATGTTACCTTGTATTTTAGTTACATATTTAGAAAATATTAGATATTTTGTTTAAACATTTTCAATATTTTATTGAAACATTTTCAAATGTGTCACATTTAATTTTGTGAGTACTCATTATTTACTGAATAATTTTATGTTTCCCGACTTCATCGATACAAGTCATTTCTAAGCAGCCACAAAAAATTAAAACAGATTTATACAGCATATGCACAGAATAATTCTCTAAAACTCACCACAATCGCCAAATTATTTATCAACTTGAAAATTAGAATACACAATGATAGGGTTGACAAGTTATCTCCCCTACCTGTGAGACGGACACCTCCATGGGATCTATGGTGACATTGACCGTCCTTGTCTCCCCCGCCGCCCGCTCCATTCGATCCTCCCCCAGCTTCAGTCCACAAAAAACAGGCTGACCAACCCTCAGGGAGTAACCTACAAAATAGGGAGATTTTTTAAAAATTGATTAAACTGAATAAATATCAATAATCAGTCTTATTCTTGTGTGAGTGAAAATCTTAGCATTCATAAATCAGTATTTTTTTAATGACCTGAACTTGAAAATAAAAATTTACAAAAGGAAAGTGATATATTTTTTTTTTAAACATTTAAATCTTTATAACCCTCACAGAAAGTACAACAAGTTCAGACTTAAGTCTAAAGCTCTGCCTCCTGATTTTAGGTCTTGGAAACTGAATTACCTGACTGTATAGTGAGTATGAATATTGCCTTCTCTTAATGAAAGCCTTAAGTTTTTCATAAATCATTTGAATTGAAGATCAACTAGCAGAATGAATAATGCTTTCATTAAAGTACATACAACTACCAGTATGCAAATATTTAGGTTTACAACAAAAAATAACTAAGACTATTAAATTGGACAATTGTCCATAAACTTAATGCACAACCTGCATATTTTGAATCGTTCCCCTTATATTGAATCACATATTTTCTTTCATTCATGATAATCTACAATACTGAACAAATACTGTATAAATACTGTACAAAATGAATTTACACTACACACACATGTACAAGTTTCTTGCATTTCCAATACTCTGTTATAAAGGGGAGAAACTCTAAAATTTTACATTAATAAATTCCCCATCTATTAAAGAACAATTTGTAGAAGTAACTAACTTGTGATGCATTAGCAAGAAAAATATTGATCATAATGATATTGATGTATACTGTGACTGACCCACTTATTATGTACATAAAATATAACATTGATTTAAATGTGTGTTCTGTCACAAGCTCTATAAAATTAATTGTTTTCAGGAAAAGAATGACATATACGCATGTACTTGTAAATGTTGCGCTCTTTGTCTTACCTTCATTATGAAGCTGTATAAATTTTTCAGCATCCATACTCTTCATAAATGCCTTCACTCCTTTGATTCCTAGATCCACCACATAACCACGGTCTTCTACACTGGAAATGCTTCCAAATATAGACTGAAAATGACAACACTATGATGTATGAATTGTGTAAAAGTACATAAAAAGTATTGACATAGAAAATTTTTGTCCATTTCGCTAGATATAAATTTTCCTTAAAACCTATATAGTAAAATCAATGCTAAAAACATCCCTAATTTAATTTTAATACATATGAAATGTCTGTGCAAAAAAGTAAAATTACATAATATAGTTGGTAGTTGTAAGGAGTCTATAAATATTCTGAAATCTCCCTACCATTCCATTGTGCAGGCCATCTGAGGTCAGGTCCCTATTTATGTCCTCTGGTTTAAGGCTCAGTTTGATTTTAATCCCAGATTGTTTTGTATTTTGTACAGACAAGACTTTACAAGGCACAATGGTACCAACTTTAAACAATGTGTGTAAGTCTGCTACATCCTGGAATCAAAGATACATATTTATATACAGATGTTATTTTTCTCCCTTTTTAATTACAAGGACAAAGTTCTGTTTAAGAAATTTTACTGTTTTCTTTAAATTCCCTCCTTTTTAAATTTGTCCACTTGTGCCCAGGGTGAAAGGGTTGAGAATAATACATAAGTGAAATTTTCTCAGTATACAGAGGGCTATTTTTCCCCGAGACATCTAAAAGGTAATTTTTTTTAGATCTGTTCAACATATCAAAGTTAATTTGGGTAAAGTCTTATAACTTATTTCATGTAGATCATGGGGGCTTCATTATATCAGTGATATCTTGTTTGACTTGAAATAAACTTCACTGACCGCTTCTTCATTTGCCACATCCTCCTCAGATAACTGGGTCAACCTCTGAAGCTGCCGAGTGTAGGCGGGGCTGATCTGGGTCAAGGCCACAGTGCCAGAGAGATTGTTGGGTAGACTGATGATCAGGTTGTATTCGTGGACCTCTTTGACACATCCTAGGACTAGCATTCCTGGGGCTAGAATCTGATAGGATATAAAATTACTTTGTTAGTACCAGTACTTTTCCAGTGACAAATTATTTTAAAATGATAAAAGCTTGATTTGTTGTTCATTGTTACAAGAAAAACATTAAGTCACTCAAAATGTTTCACACATCCTGTAATTCTGATCAATCAAAATGCAGAAAATGTGCCATTTGTATTTAGTTTCAAAGATTAAAATCCCTAACCGCAAGTTTACACAAACCTCTTCATATGAAAATTACCTCAAATCTGCATAAGTTCTATACAACCCCTTCTGATAAAATCATTATTAAAGACAAAATACTGTGTTGCAATCTTTTCAATCTATACACATCTTTAGAGACATGATAATATTCAATACCTGTCTAGTTAGGAGGTGTGGCTCTGCCTGATTGTCCACCAATATGGGCACCCTAGGTTTTTGTTTAGTCGTTGATTTCTTGGCCTCTTCTTTTTTTTTTCGTCTTGACTGTAATGCCTTGTGTTGCTCATCAACTTCCTGAAAATGGATAAGTTATCAAGTAAATATTACTCTGTAAAGCTACCTGCTGGATGAATAACAATTTATACACAAAACGTAAAGTCCATGGCACTGCCTATCTCTGAACAATTAATGAACATATAAAAGTTTACCTTAAAAAGTTCAGCATCTGGATTAGCAATATTTTCTGAGGATGGTTGTTCGGAACTTCCCTGGATCTTCCAGACGCCTCCACCTCTTGGGAAGTTTTCATCCTTAATCACTTTCTTCTTTTTCACTGCTGGTTCATCTGTGGTTGTTATGCCTTGTGATTTAGCCTTAGGCTTGGCCTTACCTCTCTTAAAGGAGGCACTTTTCTGTGGCATTACCTAAATTAAATTTGATCAAAACAAATTAATTTAAACCAAGTGGAGCCAACTCACATGGAATCATTGGAATAACACTGAAAAAGTATCTGGAAACAGGAAAGGTGTTCTCTGTCTTCTACTTGGTAGAGAAGAACTGGTCCAAGAGGAACAGACAATATATAAATGTCTCTGACCAAATAATCATGAATGTCTTAAAAAAAACTTATTAATACTTTTTTATCCCTGCTTTAGTACAGACAATTGATCTCTCATTCCGTTTTATATCATCATCAGATCAGGTTCATCGTGTTTTGACCATGCACATGTTATGTTACTGTATTTCGTATAATGAACCCGATGTAAAATAATTATTGAAAAAAAAAATAAGTTTCATATAGATCTACCCAATAGCCTTGTGCAAATATGTGATAATGTTTTTATTTGTAGTTTATGGTCAACAGAAACTCGTCAATTTGAAATAATCATTGATAACATGAATAAAACAAGGGAAATCGGATCGGGCTCGGAATTTTTTTATCTTTATAATTATCTCCCTTGACCTTTGTTGGACCAACTTTCATTTTCAACATACAAACTGTCACTATGGGAATCTCAAAAATCCAGAAATTAACACGCTGATAGATTCAAGATATTGCCAACGGTAAGTATGTACAATTTACATTAGTTGTGTCAGCCACCTCTTAACAAATTACATGCATACACCTACCTTGCAAATCAAATGTTTAGCTTTTGAGAAAGTGAATATTTACAGAGATAACCTCACTCTTTCCAGAAAGCTGGATGTTTTTTGTCGTCAAAGTATGTTCCCTTATCAATAAAGAATAATGAAAACTTTCAGAGTTTTCTACATTTTATTTCTTCAAAACACGGAATGTTGACAGGTTTTAATCTGAAATTAAAAATAAGCTATTGTTGTACATTAATTTTTAAGCTATTTTATTTCAATGTAAAAAAAACACATGATTTGTATGAAAATAAACCATCTGCTACTTGACAAAATGTAGTCAAAGATATGAAATTATTCAGTGAAATAATATGTACTATTTCAATTGTAGGATATGTAATGGATAAAATGAAAACATAAGTTCTATCTGGAGGATTGAAAACATGTCGAGTATTCGTGTTACTGGCCTTAGTACCACGACAAGAGAAGACGAACTGAGGGTGTACTTCAGTAAACCAGAAAATGGCGGGGGGCCAGTGGAGAAGATCTACTTTCCGCTGATGAACAGTGATGCTGTTATTATATTTCAAGAGAGTCATGGTAAATTCAAAACAATAATATTAATTCTGTGATATTGTGATATTGATTAAAATAAAGATTATAATATATTGTAACTAGGACTCATAATGGAGAACATGTATTACTAATCACAATGAACATTGTGTATGATCTGGAGGAATGACCTGATACTTGAGAGTAAAATCTGCATTAGAAAGAAAAATGTGAAACTTAAAATGTTTTCAAAGTTTTTGTTTTTGGGTGTAGGGTACATTGATTTCCAGTAAAGAATTTTTCTACCTATATTTCAGTTGCTACACAAGTTATGTCCATTGACGAGCACACAGTGGCTGGCAGAGAGGTGGAGATGTACTTTCTACCCCCCAATGTAAGACAATCTCTCAGTACCTTAAGTTTGAATGATCAGGGCTTATTATAATTTGGTCTAATTAACCATTCACAATTCCCCTTGTTAAGCTCTGCTTATTGTTTGAATTTTATCTTATAAGGAAAAATTTCAGTGTAAAAGCTAAATATGGAGGCTGTAAGTGTAAGACTTTATAAAGAACTTTATTCGGTAGAAACCAATATTTGCCCCCTAAATCAAACTTTGACGGAAAAATATTTTATTATGTTCTTAAACAGGGGGATATATGCTGGCTTCAAAGCACTGAATATTTTTATAAGCAATGTCATATGTTTGAAATTACGTCACGAAAATGACGTAAATTTAAAATTTCCATGATTTCTACAGAAAAATGTTGGCCGGTATAGCTGAACTGAATTTCAGAAATAGGATCATGTTCATCATGACAGCAGTCCACTGCACGTGTTATCAATAAACATATTGTAATTTAGCAAGAAACATCGAGATAACAAATCGGTTGAATTAAACACTTTAATGAGTACGATTGACAATCATTTGGCAGGTTGTATCGTTAATGTAACGTAAGACTAAGACGAATGTAGACTGGCAATTCAGATTAAGACATTACATATTAGCAAGTTTACACGAATGACTGGGGTATGACAGAAGAAATAGCAAATAAACATTGTGAATCGAACGAAAATTCACACATGCCCTTTGGGCATGTAATTTAAGAATTTTCACATGCCTGCTGGCAAATTCACCAGGTCCCGGGCATGGGCCACCCAGGTTATTATAAAACTGACATATAGAGAGAAAACATATTTTATGTTCATATTTTTATTGAGTTGTGTTTTTTTGATACAGTTGAAGGCCAGTGTCCTTTATATACACCCAACAACAAAGGCCGTTGTTCTGACAACACTCCCCCACATTCTGGATTATGGAGGGGTGCCACAGAATACAGCTCTGACACAATACGACAAAGGGGACATAATTGAGGAAGCCAAAGTCCTGTACACAGACCTCAAAAGGGGAGTCTACTTCAGGGTAGAAGATGGAGTTACTGCCCTTGCTAGTGTAAGGCTGAATATCAATGGACCTGCATGTAGAATTCAATGATATATCATCAAAAAGTTGCTCATTAATATATGTTCTAATATTTTTGATAATACAGTGTTTTAGTGTATCAAATTGCTGTTGTTTTGATAGCCCAAGAACATATCTGATGATAAGAATTCTGATATGAAAGTCAACTTCAAACGTGGGAGTGTTCATAGGTATTGTAAAATTACTTTAAATTATGTAATTTTTTTTAGATGTTTGACCACTTTCGAGATATATGGTTACATGTGCAGTTTAAGGTCATACGCAACGTAGTTTGAACTATTTTGGATTCTTCCCTGGGGTTGAAGAGTTCCACTAAAGGAAGGAACTGTGTGCAATATTTTTAATGTCTATATATGGATTTGTACACCTCTTCTAAAACAATTTTTGATGAAAAAAAATCTGGAATTTATGTTTTATAATTTTTGTACATTTTTATTTGAATTACCGTATAATCCCTATTAACCGCCCCGGGCGCTTAGAAAATTGCGGGAAGGGGGCGGTTTTTTTGATATCCTTGCCAAAATTTTAAATGTCATATTTTAACCTCAAGAAATCTTTTGGAAAAAAAAACAAATAACAGAAAACCACTAAAAATTGTCTAACCTTCCTTTAAATTACAATAATCCACCAAATTATGCTATATGACTCATTTTCCCACTTTGAAATTAGGGAATAGACACGGAGAACAGATTTTGTACTTGTGTGTATAACTTTCACTTTCAGAAATACATGATTAGGTCGTTCATAAAACTTTAACTTTCAAGAATATTCTATGCATGAGTTACCTAATAACAAACTTTCATTTTCACTTTCTTCATTATGGCGGACTTTTGATACGATTCTGGATGATTTCGATCACTGTAAAGGGGGCCCTTATTTCCTGACAATTGAAAAAGACCCAGGGGGGCGCTAATAGGGGTAGGGGCGGTTATCCCTGGAATTGTAGGTGAAAGTCCTGCCAGGGGCAATAAGAACTTGGGTTGTGTTTTCGAGGTCGAAGACAATTTAAGGAGGGAGGAATGTAATGGTTTGGGCTGTGGATATCGGCCTGAATAGCTCAGTTGGTAGAGCATCTGACTGGAGATGCAGGGGTCCCGGATTCGATTCCCGGTCCAGTCATACATTTTTGTCATCTCCCTCGGGAGATGACACATTAAGATTGTATGCCGGAAGTGAAGTCCTAGTGTAAGCCTCCATTAATCTTTCGGGAGTCCTCGATGTTTTACAGAGTTCCAAGTAACCTGTAAACTGGTTTTCTTTTAGAAGAACTAGCTTAGGAGTGGGTGTGATCTACTTTCGGTTTAGGCCTATTTGAAAGCCAAGGAAAATTTAGAAAAGAAGTACGATGCTTATAAATATCTATAGTTT
The DNA here is from genome assembly GCA_003671525.1 of Saccostrea glomerata. Taxonomy (NCBI): domain Eukaryota; kingdom Metazoa; phylum Mollusca; class Bivalvia; order Ostreida; family Ostreidae; genus Saccostrea; species Saccostrea glomerata. Next base: position 980,709 of record PRKT01000077.1, read on the forward strand.
CGGTGTGTCGTATATTTATTGATCCTCAGTACTATGCCTTATTAAATGGGTAAGCCACACAAGGAGAATTGACAATCATCAATGACGTGATTTCTATATATAGATTTGTTGACGGGAAGGGAAAACTGGTTCTGGCACAAAAGAACAAGCTTACAATTAGATTCTGCAAAAAATGAATGAAGAGTAGTCAACGCTAATTTTATTTTAATTTTTTAGTCTGTAATTGGATTAATTCCTGTCAAACTTTAATGATTAGCTGCTTTTAAATGAATGATGATTATTGTTGATAATTCCGAATTGTGTTCAGAAAATATAGTTCAAGGAAAGTATTTGAATTTAAGTAAATTATAAACAACCAGAACCACAAAGACCGCTAGAATGAAATTTCACCAAAAATCGCCTTGGGTGCTCTCGCAGACGTCCATGCTTTCCATATATATACTGCGGCCAAAAGAAACTACATGTACGTACTTTACTGTGGAGTTTGCTGAATAATTAAGTCATTTGGGAACTTCAGGTGTAACAATCCATATATTCATTGCATTAAAATTATTTTAATATCTCCCTTTCTGTTTTATTTCTTTGACATTATTGATACCAAAGAGATGACATTTCAGGCTTTCTGGAAAGCCAAACTTGTCTCCTTTCCTGTTACATAAATAAACATCGGGCTCAATACGTAGAATATATCTACCACCAATCGCATCATCTCGGGTCTTTCCGTCAGAGGTCGGAAAAACAACCTCGAATGTATTAACATCACCGGATGTTAAAAAATTTATACATTTCCTGTTTATTCAAATATAGGATAGACGGAGTTAGAAGTCCCTTCTATGGTATATTTTAGGTAATATCATTACATTGAATAAAGTTAAACTCCATATTCCACGATAAAAGGTCTGCATGCATTTATTTCTAAGATCATGAAAAAGGAGGGTTGTCATGGCGGCTACCATATACATTAGAGGTCGTTTTTCCGCTAGTCGGAAAGGCCCGAGAAGTTGCGATTGATCTACCACTTGTGGGCTTCCTTTAGGTTGCACAACAGTATTAAATTCAGCTATCCAGTTTTGCTCTAGTGTTTGTAGCTACAAAATATTAAATATACAAACGTATTGAATATTGAAGTACAATGTATATAAATTTGTTCAGTCTTTCATTGTGATGCTTTATTTGACAGGTGTCGTGTTACAGGAGTAGACTTGATGGACAATGTAATTCATGTAGGCCTGAAAAAGTAAGGCAATAACACATGTATATATACTATACTCAAATATTGTATTACCTCTGTCAAATAAACACAAAATGGGGAATATCAAAGTACAAATATTCACCAAACACGGATAAATGCATGCTTGGCAAATATCTGATGAAAAAAGCAAATGAAATTTTAATAATTTAAGCTTGGTATACACACCAGTATAATCATAAGGCCACTGGTTTTCTCACACCATGCCTTCTGAGATTGCGAAAGCAAGTTCTTATACGTGTACATGTTCACCATGCATCTACTGGTAGTTAAATTAAAAAAAAATATATAATATGTTTTCAAATTCCTTTTAGGAGTTTGTTTTCTAAGTCTTTTCTAAGCTTGAAAAGTCTACATCCTGGAGATTTACTTGAGGTAATGTTCTAAATCACATTAATACTATTCATTGATTAGCTTTTGATTTATACTTTTTATCTTTTTTTTTTTCATGTACAGTATATTTGAGTGATATTTTTAATCAAGTGTATTCATTTGATATTGGCTTATAATTGAACAATTCTATAAACAGTACCTCTTCTATTTACAGTCCAAACTATGTGATGTCATGTGATTTTTAAGTTTAATAACAAAAGTTACACTCATTTATCATTCTGACTTAATTTACTGTAAATGTACCTTTTATGAATATTTAATTTTTTATTTGATTCAATTTTTGAACAATTTTCATTTTATTCAAAACAAAAAGTTAAGTTTCTGAGAACCAGAATGGCTTAGAAGAAAAGAATTGAAATAGAAAATTATTTTGTCTCTTTAATGAAATAACAAGGAAACTAATAATTGCAGTGTGAGGTTGTGGAATTGAGAGATAAAGGTGCCATAGTCAAGTCTGGCAACATATCAGGAATCATTCCCAGCATGCATCTGGCAGATATACCACTGAAAATGCCGGAAAAGAAGTTCACTCCTGGACGTAAAATAAAATGCAGGGTAAGATGTATATTCTTTGCAAGTTATTTCCTGAACTTTACTAGAC
>PRKT01000077.1:984547-1038984 GCA_003671525.1 Saccostrea glomerata
TGGTGGGCTTCTACAACAATGTCAAGGTCAGTAGAACAGTAAAGGAGTCTTGGTGGGCTTCTACAACAATGTCAAGGTCAGTAGAACAGTAAAGGAGTCTTGGTGGGCTTCTACAACAATGTCAAGGTCAGTAGAACAGTAAAGGAGTCTTGGTGGGCTTCTACAACAATGTCAAGGTCAGTAGAACAGTGAATGAGTCCTGGTGGGCTTCTACAACAATGTCAAGGTCAGTAGAACAGTAAAGGAATCCTGGTGGGCTTCTACAACAATGTCAAGGTCAGTCTCTCTTTAAACTTTATTGGTCATAATGAGACTGTGTGAAAGTTGAAATTTTTTTTTTTTAAATGCTTGACATGCAGTCAAAGATCTTGGGATCAGATTTTTTTAAAAATTATTTATGAACTGAACTGACCAATATTATTTTTTTTATTGGGATCAGATTTTTTTAAAAATTATTTATGAACTGAATTGACCAATATTATTTTTTTAAATCTCCATGTAAAATGTATATTCATGTATATGATATAGAGATACCTCACATTTGGTTGGCCTATAGTTTGGTGCCAAGAGTACTCTGGTTTAAGTCTTGCCTCAGTCCAATCTAGTTAAATTCAGACTTCTTTTATCCATGCCACATACACTCTGCATAAAATACATTTCTTACACAGAGTGTTTATGTACCATTGTCATAGATCTAAGAAGTCTGTTTTCAATAAAATGCAGTTATTGTATATGTGACTTAAATATGGACAAATTACTGTAAACAGGGTTATATTGACGAGTTGAAAAATTGACGATTTTTTGGTTACGAAAATTGACGAGTGTTAATTTTGACGAAATATTTAATCAAGAGTTATGTATTTTTGAATTCATGGGGATACTTGGTAGCGTCAGAATCACTAAAATTTTATTTTTGTACAGACCATCTACAGTGTGTAAGATTGTAAAAACTATGATAATTGCCCTCTTGTAATTTGTTTTGATTATAAGCGGTCAATTGCCTGAGTTGACAAACTAGGTCAAACATGGCGTGATAATTACTGGGTATGCTAGGTTACAGTATTTTATACTCCAGTTTAGATTCAGTGGTTTTTGAAAAATGTGATTATGTATCACCGTGTTTTCATAATTGATAACAAAACAAATTAACAGTTACTTTGATCTAGTTTTAATAGGTGAAAGCCAAGAAAATTAAGCGGTAAAGTTGTATAATAGTCAATGTCTGTTGTGACACTATATATATGATTTGAAGTTTGACAAGTGTAAATTTTGACGAGAAAAGAAAAATCGTCAACATAGTCAAAATAAGCACATCGTCAAAATTTCCACGTTGACAGTACTTTTCCATTTGTACAAATGATGATTGATAGATCATTTCATTTCTTTCACTAGGGGTTTGTTCCTAAGAAGGAGTTAAGCACTGAAGAAATTTCTCACCCAGAGAAAGTGTTTTATACTGGACAAGTCGTCAAATGTTTAGTTCTGGACTGGAACACAGAAAAAGGAACCTTGACACTGTCTTTCAAGGTATGTGTCTATCAATATAAAACATTTTTTTTTTATTTCATAGAAATAAATTGATCATTAAATTATATTTATTTTTGCCTCTGTTTAGTCAGATGATTGGGAACAACATGGATCCAGACTGGCAGATGTACCTGAGGACTTTAAAATTGGCAAGGTGAGAAAGTCAATTTAATCAGTACAGGTATTTATAGACATTCTGTACATGTCATGAATTTGGTCTTTATAAATATCATCATTAATATCTTAATTTTAGACTGTAGATTGTAAGGTGAGACAGAAAACTAAGACAGGATTGGATGTTGTCATAGGAACCTCAGGAGTGTCAGCTTTTTTACCCAGAATTCATCTCTCTGATTCCAAAGCAACCTGTGACCTTCAGATTGAGGTCATAAAACCAGGGAATGTGTTGAAGAATTGTGTTTACCTAAGTCGTTCTAGTGTCTTGGTATCCTTTTTATGTGTGTTTATATTTACATTTCTAAATAGTTTTCTATAAAAATTCTTTGCAAATTATTCATAACCTATTTTATACAGTCAAATGTCCAGAATTAGAGATGACTCAGGTGAGTCAAACCCTCTTTTTTCAGCTTTGCCATGTTTTTTTCTTAATTCAGTTGTAAATTGTTTTTTGATAGTTATCTAGAATCTGGGACAACATCTTGTAGAAAAACTCTTGCAGATTCTTAACTTTAAATAAAGATACTTAGTAGAAGAAAATCAGTTGTGGATTACTTCAAAGAGAATGCAGTGGTTACAGACATTACAGATCTGAAGGTATGAAATTGATATAGAAATGTATCAATCAGAAATTATAAGTTTGAAAATGAATCAAAATCTATAGCATTCAAGTTCAAGAATAAAGATTTAATACTGAGCTCACCTTAGCTAGAATAAAAAAAATGTACATTTAAATGAGATTATTGCATAGCATTCTGACTGGTTGAAGCAATAGCTGGGTCCGAAATCTTAACAGGTGGTTCATGTCATTACATTCAAGGCTGAAAATTATCAAATGTATCTGTATTAGATATCAATGCATTATTGCTTCTGTCTTAAAATAAAATCGTAGAAAGTTCTTCTTAGCCCTAATTATTTGTCATACAGAGCTAGCATTGTGCTAAGGTCTCTTGTTGAGTAACGGAAGTTTTTGAGTTTGAAGTTGTTTTACTTATGATGATTTTCTATTGTCTTAGGATGGAATGTTGGTTCCTGGGACAGTTAAGTCCATTCACCCTCGCTATGGGATCTTTGTGGAACTACCAGCAGGCTTGGTGGGGTTAGCTCCTAACAGAGTAAGTCAGGGGGTGGATCTAACCAAGAAATAAAATGTAAAGGAGCGTTATGACACAGGCACCTGACATTACTTATTTTACTTGTATATGTATAAAACCATTACCCCATACCTTATAATACATTATTATACATTTTGAATGTTCAATTAATGTGTTATTAGGTTATTAGGTATGGGGTTAAATTTATTTTACATAAGAAAAATAAGTAATGTCAGGTGCCTAGTGTGATAAGTTAAAGCTTATTGAATTAAAACAGTCTTTATTATTACCTATCTTTAAAAAGAAAAAAAAAACATTCATACATAGATATACACATGTTTTTAACAAACTTTCCTTTCCTCTAGTATGTGTCAGACAGACAGTGGCAGAGGGCCAAGGAACAGTATCACACTGGTCAAGCTGTCATTGCCAGGATCCTACAGACTAATGCTGAGGACAACAAATGTCTGGTGTCTCTAAGGATGCAGGAGTGTTACCAAGGAAACACAGATGCCAGTATTGTAGAGGAATATTTACTGGCATTAGACACCATGTGTAAACGTGGAGGTAAACTTTCATTTTAATATACATGTAGTTTAGAGGATTCTGTCCATTAATATTCTTACAAATTGGAATATTTTATTGTACATATTTGTATTTCTGGTATCATATCCAAACCTGACTTCAAGAAATTGGTAAGAGCTTTTTCAAATATTCAAACAAACCCCATTATCTTGAACAGAGGGGACTTAGACATTGAGGCTTAAATGCATATAGCCATCACTTTTGTATATCTATGATATTCAAGATATCAATGTTTGAGTACCATATTTATTCTATTGAAGGGAAGACTTCAATGTTTCCCTCAGACATGGATATTGGTGATGTATGTACAGCGTCTTATGTTGGCAGAAGTGATGACAAAGTTGTCTACAAACTGTCTGATCTTGCTCTCACTGCTAAATGTCCCGTGGATCTCATGGATGGTAAGAATGACAAAAATTTATGAAAAAACACCATTTAAACTTAATTTATAGAAAATTTTCATATGAGATGGTTTCCCTTGAGTTCCCTTGGTAACCATCTTGGAGCTCAAGCAAGTGACTTCTCATCTTTTGTTATGTTGACATGAAAGCAGTAAAAAAAGAGTGATAATGCAGAAATGTCGTATTTGTGCTATCCTTTTAGTCCAAAGTTTTTAAACCACAATTTAAAGAATCGTAGCATGGAAAGTCAGTTTATCTAAGTAGTGTTTTTCTAAGTCATGTATGTGTTTTACAGATGAGGATGCTGATAATATTAGCTCAGTGGATGTGGCCATTCTGAATTTCAATCCTAAAGACAGTAGCATAGATGTAGTATCTAACAAAGAAATGGTGACAGCCATCAAAGAGAAATCACAAACTAAAGTAAACATTTATTTCTAGTGTTATTTTCAGCACAGCTATTTATCTCGGAGTTATATTTTCTTTTATCTGGTGGTCTTATTTTTCGATTGCCAGTGGCAAGATTGCTTAGTTGGTAGAGCACTTGCCCATTCAAGGGGCTCAGGTTCAAATCCTGGCCTGGTCTATTGCATATTTCTTCCTTATGATTTGGAACATTCCATTATTTCTGTATGATGATGGAAGAAAAAAAAAAATTAAAATGATTGAAAAACATCCTGAAGTTTATATTAAATAAAAAAAAAAAATTCATGTAGATGTTATTTTGATGACTAATTTCAGGGTAAAGTTAACCAGAGAGTGAAAGGAAAAGTTTTACTGATTTGTGATGAGGTTACCATGGTAATTCTACAGGGGTCACTTAAAGGTCAATTGGCACTCATTCCAACAAAGAGGGTAAGGGTGTTTATACAGTTAATTGTTAAAACTTGTGGTGAAATATTTTCCTACAGGTATTAATTTTACCATGCATTTGGTTTGTATGTTCACTAATTGATATGGCAATTTTTTTCCCCTCAGCATCTAAATGATGTCATCGGCCCAAGCTTTTCTGTAGCACAGCAGTTAAATATTTCTATTAAAAAGTAAGTTTGTTTCACTTGACATCTACATGTGCAGTGTATGTAAAATACATGTATTGAAGTAAATACACAAGTTAAATAATTATGTCAGTTTGCATGTATTTGATACTTAAATGTGGAGTGAATTGTTATATTTATTGATATCTCATTTTAAAAAAAATTATTTGCAGAATTTTAAATGGTCACATTGTGGGTGTTCCTGATTATCCTTCCCTCAGACAAACAAACAGACAAACCGTAGATGGCTTAGACAGTGAAAATGGTGAGATTCCATTATCAACTTAATCTCACAGGCTTTCATCTTTAAAGAAATACTTCAAAAAAGCACTTCCTTATTCCTTCAAAATCATGTCAAAATGTCTCTTGCTTGTTTGTTTCAGATGAATAAGGGAAATAAACTTAGAAAATTGTTTCCTATTTCATTTTATGAAATTAATACCTGCACTAATTTTTCATTTTAGGAAAGTTTAATCTCGATCCAGGAAATGTTGTCGAGGGCCGCCTTCAGAAGCTCAAGAAGAGATCAGGAATTCTGGTCAATTTAGTGGGTGGAGCTAAAGGAATTGTTTGTCTGACAGACTTGTTTGATGAGTATAGAAATGACCCACTGATCTACTTTAAGCAAGGCCAGCATTTAAAGTGTTATGTGATTGAACTAGGACCAAGACAAACCTATCTGTTGTCTCTACGAAAATCAAGGTAATCTAATTAATAAAGTTTGGCTTTAGACTCATAATGGTAATTCAGTTTATGTGGAATCATTTAATTCGTGGGGGTAAATGTTTGTGGGAAAGCAAAAAATTATTGGTTTTACAGAGACCTTATCTTGTGGCTAAGGCTTATTCATAGAAGATTCAATGAATAAAAATGTTGACAAAAAATTGTAAGAGAGGATGTAAATTTGTGGATAAGGATGACCCATGAAATCCATAAACATTGGTACCTCACAAATATTGATGATTCCGTAGTATATAAAAGAATATGTCACCTGTTTCAAAATGAATTTTGGTGCATATTATAAAAATAAAGCACAATATGCTATCAGCTAGATACATTTGTAGCTAGCTGCCTAGCTAATGCCACTTGACATATATGTATATTAATGGTCGAGCTAACTTTCTTAGGATTACCAATAATAAGTCAGATGTCAAAGATCCTGAAGTTCTCGGAGTGAAGTCATTAAAAGTGGGGCAGGTTGTGAGAGGATACATCATAAAGAAGACTAGCTCTGATATCATAGTAAGGTGAGGAACATTTTAAAGGAGACTAGCAGAAGCTGTATTTGGTACAGGGTATCTCACCTTAGTTTAAATACTAGGTTTTATTCATGATTACTTATGTTGACTGTTATTCTGTAGTGAATTTCATATGAATTTCTGGGTTTTTTTTTCAGAATAGGCAGAGATCTGTTTGGGACAATAGATGGAGCTGATTTCTCACAGATAGATAGGAGAACTAAACGTCTCTTATTTAATGGAAAGATTGTCATCTCTGCAAAAATCACCAGGTAAATAAACATGAAACATTTGAAATGATTTTTTTTACATGGGTCACCTGAATCACTCAGGTGACCAGTATATGTTTTGTCATACCGTAAAGTTGGAAATTTTAGCTGTAGATAAATTTTTAGCAAATTTGCGAGTTCATTGCATTTTCAAAAATATTTTTCTTAAAAATAATTCAACAATAAAAAAAATGTAAACAAAGCAGCAGTCATTCGCAAAATTTTGAAATGTAAACACTAATCAACAGCATTTTGAAACGGATTCACAATATAAAATCGACGCAAAAATTTCCAGATTTATGGTATGTTGAGCTATGTCAAATGTTCATTGGGAAATACTGGTTTTTGCATTTCCTTTATTTTTAAATATGAAAATAAATACAATCAGCCTTTTTGAAACAAAAATTGCATATTAAGATATATGTATATTTTTCTCCTTGTAAGAGTTTACTGTATTAACACAATATTTTTTCATCTGTTAGTTTGGAAGGTGACAAAGTGAAGATGAAATTTCTATCATATAAAAAGGATGAAACAAAAGGAAAAACTGTAAAAAGGCAGCACAGTATAGACTCTATAGAAAGTGAGGGCTCCAGACAAGTGAACAGTGAAGGAGATTCAGAGGACGACAGTGAAAAACAGCCAACAAGGAAGAAAAAGAAGAAAAAAAGAAAGAATGATGAATGTGAAATCCAAACAAAAGAATCTCCAAACAAAACAACAGAGAGGCAGAGCAGTGTCAGTGAGGTTAGCAGGTCTACGCAATAATATTGATATAATGTATACTGTATACAGTGGACCTTCAGATATCCAGACCCCAGATATCCAGATGCTTCAGTATCTGGACTCTTTTTCATCGGGAAGGAATTTTAAATGTTATATTGTTTTGTTTAACTGGTGATTCAGGTATCCTGACACTTCACATATCCGGACAAATTGACTGGGAACCAAAGCGTCCGGATAAATGAGGCTCCACTGTATTGTGATTCGTTAACAAAAAATTGTGTTCCATTTCTTTTTTCCAGTGCCCATATACTGGAAAAATGCTTGATCATTGGATTTCTAAAGTAAAATATGAAATTTAAGATATCAGAAACATTTTCAATCATGCCAAACAGTTAGACCAGTTGCTGTAGTATGGCTACACTGTTGCAAAACAATGGTGAAATCAACTTTTTAAAAAAACTTATTTACATTAAAATAGTTACCTACACTCTGCTATTGAATGGAGGTTAAAAACTGAGAAAAGACCATTTTAACTGTTGGAAATATTGTAATACATTCTGCAATACACTTTAATATAAAATATCACAATATAGAAATCCCAGCCAAAACAAGACCATATAGTTTAGTATTGATTTATCAGGGATTTATAAACTGCTCTTGTAAGGTTTAATTATTAAGGTCAGGGATTTTTCCCAATACATGTACATAGTAGCAATGGAGAATAATATTTAATCCACTGATATTGAAATGAGTTGTGGTTAAGTTTACATGCAGTCTGTACATGTTATAATGATGTCTCCTATAGCTTCCAAGTCTTAAGATTGACCAGGCCTTCTCTTGGGATGCAGACCTAACATTACCACCAGCAGATGGCGCTGGCAGCAGTAGTGAGGAATCTGACACAGAAGAAAACCAGGTCAGTGAAATATACATTCTGAAGTGAAAGTGAAAATTAAAAAAATTCAACAACACATATATTCCCTTCATATCTTACAATGTAATAAAGATTCTTTTTAATTATTTAAATCTCTTTACTTTATTTCAGAGAAAACCACAGAAAAGCAAGAAGGATAAAAAGAAGGAAGAATGCATGCTTTTTGAGGTAAATGAAAGCACCCCCCCCCCCTCCAAAAAAAAAAACCGATAACTTGGAAAGGAGTCTATTGTAAGACATGAAACTAAATATTTAACTGCATTTTAAGAACATATAGTAAAGTATAATGACGCCTTGCTGATATACTGCATATGTAATGGAAAAAAATGTTGCCAGTGTTTGATAGGGTAATGTAGATTTAAAACGGTCAAAATCTTGCTTTGTTTTGAACTTAAAAAATTGAATGCTTTTGTACTGTAAACCAACGTCACTGTATTTATTTTATTACAGTTTGAGAAGAAGCAGTTGGAGGGGGTGGTTGAGCCGGAGAAGGCTGACGACTTTGAGAGACTGGTGCTGCAGTCCCCCGACAGCTCACTGGTGTGGATCAGATACATGGCGTATCATTTAGAGTCCTCCGAGATAGAGAAAGCTCAGGCCGTGGCTGAACGAGCTCTCAAGACCATATCATTCAGGTAAGAGTGATCCCTCAAGATCATATCATTCAGGTAAGGAATTCCTGAAAAGGACACAATTGTTTATGTAACTGAGGTAACATTTTACTTGAATTCACAATTATATTAATGGTTCCTGATGAGAAATGTTGCAAATAAAAGAAGGATCCTAAACTAATGTTCTTACACACAAATGAAAGCTGCTTACAGTATTAAAGCATTTCATGATAATGGGGTTTCATGTGTATTTTTACACGTTTTGTAGAGAGGAACAAGAGAGACTTAATGTATGGGTGGCCTATCTAAATCTGGAGAATATGTATGGGACACCAGCTCAGCTACAAAAAGTATTAGAGAGAGCTGTTCAACAGAATGAACCTCTAAATGTGTACCAACAGCTGGTCAGCATCTACATCAAGTCAGGAAAACTTGAGGTAGATAAATATATTTATAATTTATCGAAGGACTTAAAGTCTGGTTTTTACAAATTAAAGCATGAATAGAAGGAACCCTGGAACACTGATGCATTGACTTTCATGCAAAAACAAAAAAAAACAACTTTTTATTGGTTTATACTGGTTAAGAGATAAAGTTGAGTTGCATTCTGAAATGAATTAAAAATTGTTTTGACCATCTCTACAATTTTACTATTATTTTGTATTCATAAAGCTTTGTGCATTATATAAAATCTTTATTTTGGTCTGCAGGAAGCAGAACAGTTGTACAGCAAGATGGTTAAAAAACACAGTGCCAATAAATCAGTCTGGCTTGGGTTTGGAGAGTTCTTATTCAGAAATGGACGAGCTGAGTCAGCCCGCAAACTGTTACAGCGGAGCTTAAACTCATTAGAGAAAAGAGATCGTAAGTAGGATTGTTTTATAACTACTGTATATACTCGCCTATAAGTCGTTTTTTTGGGAGTTAAATTTAAGTCCAAAAGTCTATGTCTGACTTATAAATGAGTCATAAAATACTGGTATTTTTTCTGGACGGCGAAATGTTGTATTCTAAAAATATTTTCAACTGCAGGTATCGGTGAGAAATTCTGGAATTATTATATCATGTTTGTATTCTAAGATTAAACATTAATTGATTATTAAGTATTTATAATGTAAATGTATTTAATAATTTTATTTTTGAATCTTAAGAGAGCATTTTCTAATTTTCAATGATCAAAAGTTAAATTTGACCCTAATTTCAAAAAAATTAATTAAAAACAGGTAAAAATATCAGAGCATTTATTTGAAATTGTCATCTGATTCTGGCAAAAGGTTGTACCGACTTATAAGTGGGTCAATGGCAAATCCCTTCAAAATAACCTAAAAAAATACAACAGACTTGTAGGCGGACCGACTTATAGGCGAGTATATACCGTATTGACAAGAAACTGATTGCCTTTATAATTTATGATTCATACCATGCATGTATTGTAATAGCCTATTGGGCATTTTGTTGAAAGAGATTGGTATTAAACATAAGGCAAAAATGGTGTATATGTCCTCAATCTTATATTGAAACATATAGAGATAAGAAAACAGGATAGATGGTCAACTCTCATTGAGACTGTAATGGAAACAGAGATTTCCTTTCAAATTTCCATGTTTGTTTTTTGAATTAATTAGATGTGGAAACAATCTCTAAGTTTGCTCAGATGGAATTTAAGCTTGGGGATGCGGAGAGAGGGAAGACCATGTTTGAGAACATCCTGGTGAACTACCCCAAGAGAAGTGACCTGTGGTCAGTGTACATAGACATGGTGGTCAAAGTGGGCGACATTGAAGGAGCAAGGTAAATCCTGATTATTACTTGGATGTGTGTTTCATATAAAACTTTTCTGATGAAATCAAAGTTAAGTATGAAATATTATATACATGTAACAAACATGTTTTATTTAGTGGTTAAAGCACCTCTCTAACAATACAGAGGTCCTGGGTTAGATTCTAATCATTCTTTGTCCAGCTGGATATTTCTTCTTTTCCTTTTACAGACACAGATAAATTGTATGGGATTTAAATATTCATTGACAACTCTTCTCTCATTTTATAAGGAGGAAAAATTGCAAAAAGTACTAACTGGTCTTTATACCCTCATACAGCACCCTTAAAGTAGTTAATTTAGAATTTGTCCTTTGAGTTTGATTAAGCATTACCATTTCTGATTGTTACAGGCTGCTGTTTGAGAGAGTCATCAACTTACAAATGGCAATGAAGAAAATGAAGTTCTTTTTCAAGAAATTTTTGGACTTTGAGGAAAAACATGGTGATGAGTCCATGGTGGCCTCTGTGAAACAGAAAGCTCAGGAGTATGTAGACTCACACTGAACAGCACTCACTAGTGAGTTCAATGGTGTGTTCATGATGAGATGTCTACATTGAGTTAAGATGTAGATGTTGGAGTCCAGGAGTTCCTTGCTAGATTTCAGCTTGGATGTTCAGAGATGACTCCCATGAAACCATTTGAATATCCCCACTAATTCATAGACCTTAAGAAAGAATAACTGCAGAAATATGAAAATCCTAACACCAGATGACTTCATTCATACCATGTTTGAAATTTTATAAGAAGTTTTTAAATATTAAAAAGTCTTGCTATCTGAAGTCATTTTGAAAAGTTCGTGATTTATAGCATGATGCAATAAATAAATATACATGTATTATTTTTATAAAGAGGCTTTAATTTAATTTTTTGGTCACCTGGGTCACTCAGGTGACCTAGTGCAATCTTTGTCCGTCGTCGTTCGTAAACTTTAAAACATTTTTAGCTTCTTCTCTTGAACCACTGAACCAATTTCAACCAAATTTGGCATAAACCATCTATGGGTTAAGATGAACTTCATGGTCCCTGACTCTTAGGGCCTGAGGAGTGGAGCCAAAACCACTATAACTAAAAGTTTTCTTCTTTACTCCTAGACATCAAGCAGTTGAGATGATTGTATTAAGAATTGAGTACTCTACCAAAATTATAAAATTTATTTTGCCTTTGGGTATAAAGTAACCAAATTAAGCATGCTAAGTGTATAGTTATGAGTAGCTATGGTGTCTCTTTCAAAATAGTGAATGTTATGGCCTCTGGTTTAAAACAGGAACCAAATTTAATTGTTGGAAAGTTGTTACATGATGCTTAGATAACCCACAAGGCCCACGAGCCTCTTGTTTATAAGTGTAATTGAGATTATTATTTAGACACTTCATAACATTCATGCCTTTGTTTGGAAAAAATGCCCGAGAATTCTTGAACCTTCTTGACTGTTCTAAGGCTAAATGATATTTTTCAGATAAAAAGATGAATAACTTTTTGCATTTATTAATGTTATATACATGTAGTTTTACTGTTTTTACAAAAGCTTTTTTTTTAGCTCACCTTAGCCAAAGGGAGCTTTTCTGATCACATTTTGTCTGTAGTCCGTCCGTCCGCCTATTTGTCCCTCCGTCTGAAAACTTTTTACATTTTTAACTTCTTCTCAAGAACCACAGGGCCAATTTTAACCAAACTTGGTACAAAGCATCCTTGGGTAATGGGGAATTTAAATTGTTAAAATAAATGGCCAAACCTTCACACAAGGGGAAATAATCAAGAAAAGACAAAAGTAGGGTGGGGTTATTAAAAAATCTTTTCAAGAACTAGTATAGCAAATAACAAATTAATAATTTGTTATAACAAATTACTTATTTGTTATAACAAATTAATAATCTGTTATTGTTATAACAGATTATTAATCTGTTATAACAAATTACTATTTTTGGACTTTTGACATGTACACAGAACTATGGAATCTATATAAGATAAGAAATCTAGGATATTGAATTAGTGAAACAATAAGCACATGTATTTTTTTTAACTCTCTCTCTCTCTCTGGATTCTTTCTTTACATGTGACATGATCTACTTTGAATACTGCTTTTCGACAGGCATTTATGTCTACTATTCAACAAAATTCATATATAAAGAAAAAAATATTTAAACTAAATCCCATTCCATATATACAAAATCCTGGATCTGCTCCTGTGGTGAACCTCCAGGGTTCCATATAAAGCTGTGAGAAACAAAGTCAACATTGACAAAAAAGAATTTGCAGATAAATTATCAAGGAAAAAAATACATTCCGTAACAACCTTCCTAGGAAAACAAAAGAAAAAAACACCACAATATTCTTGAGTGGGTAGCTCTTGGTGAAATTTAGTATTAAATACCTATTGTGTCATACAATTCTTTTGTATGCGTGAAATTTTATAATAAAGAAGAGCCTGCTGGAAAAGGTCTCAATAGTCCAACTAAAGCCTTATTATTGGCCAAAAACTTTGACAGTTGCAAATTATTTTCAGAAATCCGACTTGTACTAGGATTTTTGATTTGATCTGGCTTTCATAGATCTGTATACATTTCAAATTATGTCAAACATAGTTATCAAATTACTAATTTGTTTTACAAATTATTAATTTGTTTTAACAAATTAGTACTTTGTTATAACAAATTAGTACTTTGTAATAACAAATTAGTGATTTGTTATAACAAATTCATAATTGTTATAACAAATTAGTAATTTGTTATTATACAAATATGGACTCAATGTAGGTCAATAATGATTCGCACGAGCTGCCTCGTTTTCACTTTCGCTTTAGACAAACATGGATCTTCGCAAGTTTGCAAGTTGTAGGTGAGGAAAATTTAAAAGATATAGTGAAGAACTCCGAGTCTAAGAATACAAAACACGAATATCTGTAAACATTAGGGAGCATTGAGTCCATATTTATTATATTATATAAATAATATTTCCCCAAATTTATTAATACAATGTATCTCCCTAATGTTTACAGAGATTGTATTAACCATAAATAAGGTGAATGTGAATGTTTCAGAATTTATTGAATGCTACTCAGAGGAACTTCGAACTTTTTGTATTAAATTTTCACCCATATCATAATAATAACGCATGATATCTATCTCCGAATAATACGTAGTACCCCATCCCCCAGATTGAGAATCGCACTCGTTTACACTTACTGAGGAAATTATATGCACGGACAAAATATAAATACCTATGTCTTCTACGATAAGATACAATCATACATGGCACACTCGTCTTTATTTTCTTTAGTCTCCGTAATTGCATAAACAGCGTCAAAACCCTACTCGCCGAGTGGAAACGTCGAATTCAACTATGAAAAGGCATGTGCTAAGTATTCCCGAAAAATGATCACAGATATTCGTGTTTTGTATTCTTAGACTCAGAGTTCTTCACTATATCTTTTAAATTTTCCTCACCTACAACTTGCAAACTTGCGAAGATCCATGTTTGTCTAAAGCGAAAGTGAAAACGAGGCAGCTCGTGCGAATCATTATTCGCTTTCAGCGGTCGTTATTAAAAAATAATTACGTCGTATTGACCAATCAAATTAGCGGATTTCACAAAGTTATGTAATATATTTCCATAGTTGCAAGTTGCAAGTTTGTTACATGACAATCATTTTACTTGTTCAATACTCTTATTCTAAACTGTGAAGATTTTAAGAAAATTTTAAAAAAGAAAACAAGTCATTGTAATCAAATAGACAAAATTAAGACAGATTGTTGAATCTAAAGGTAGGTCACTCGTCAGCTTTTTGGAAAAGTTCACGCAGAACCTCTTACTTCAAAACTATTTATCAAAATTCAATTCTTATAACATATTTAATTTAAACAATGTAAATGTTTTAACATTCAACAAAAAATCTGCTTAAAAAGCTTCAAAGAAGCAAGATTTGTGAGGGGCTATTTTTTGTGGTGGAAGGATATTTAGCAGATAATTCCGCAAATCTGCACATTTATTAAATTTAATATCTTGGACTTTTAGCCACTCGGGAATATTTTCCATTATGATATTGCAAGGAATATTTAATATAGGTCTTAATTTATATTTTTAGAACAAGTTTTACACCTTCCTTCAACAAACTTTGCCCAAAAAATGAAGATATGTCAGATAAGTCAATATAGAATTAACACTATTTTTTGCCTCAAAATCACATATTTTGACCAATATTTCAAAATCAGCATCACTCACCCCAACTTTTTCTTTCATTATTTTAAAGTACTCGATACTTGTGACTGATTAGCACTTAAGCCGTAAAAAGCTTGATTTAAGAAAATGTTTTTTTGCCCATTTATTTTTCAATACCCCAAAATATGTTACTTTTTAGTGCAAAAAGGTCACACAATAAATTACGCGCATTAATTTGCAAGATTTTTTCAATGATAAATATTATTCAAAATATTTTACGTAAAATAAGATATTTTTTGCCACGGTAACATCTGATAAAATATAATGAAGGTTTTTGTAATTAACCAAAGAGTTAAAATTTAAGTGCAAAAAGGTCAACTACATTGTACCGTAGATCAGTAGGATGAACACTGACCCCATATTTTCTCTGCGATTTTGAGTCACTCTATATGAGTACTTATCCAAAATATACTTCTCAATAAATCCTGATTTAACAAATTTCACGAGTGACATACCTTAAAATAATTTTGGGAAGAAAAAATAAATACATATTTTCAACTTTTTCAATATGAAGACCACCTTTAACCAAAATTATCTATATGTAATGAAGTGCAGTCATATCCAAATGAAATTATTCGTAAGTTGTTTTCTGGTTAAGAGAGGTATTTTGCTACAGTTCGTCATTGTTTAGGGGGATACCTCAGTATTTACTATATTCTCCATATATTAAACTGAAAGATTTTCATATCTATCGTATGAGGGAACTTAATATTTGAATATTATTTTTGTTTGATTTGCTTTAAGGCATGTGTAGACTAATGTTGCACGACAAAATTTTGGTTAAACATTGTATTTAAAAAATCACAGCTAGAATGGGCGAAAGTGACTATCAAATGCGCTATGGCTCTTTCTTTTTTTAGTAATAAAGGCAATAATGTTCATCGAAGTCAAAAAACCGATATATAGAATTGTGTATCTTAGTGTAGTCTACTTGTGTGCCAAGTTATTTGAAATCAGATCAAAACTGAGGAGACATAGCATCTTGAAAGAATTTCACAGAAATTACTATTTTTAGTAACCATGGCAACACCGTTCATTGAAATCAAAAACGATATACAGAATCATGTACCTTAGGGTACTCTACTTGTGTGCGAGGATTAATGATATAAGACCAAAATTGAAGGAGGAGTAGCATTTTGAAAGAATTTCACAGAAATTTCTATTTTTAGTAACCACGGCAACACCGTTCATGGAAATCAAAAACTGATATACAGAATTATGTATCTTAGTGTAGACTACTCGTGTGCCAAGTTATATTGAAATCAGACCAAAACTGAAGGAGGAGTAGCATTTTGAAACAATTTCACAGAACTTTACATTTTAGAAACCACGGCAACACCGTTCATCGAAATGAAAAATCGATGCACAAAATTATGTATCTAAGTATAGCTAGTCTCCTTGTGTGCCAAGTTATATTGAAATCACACCAAAACTGTAGGAGGAGTAGCATTTTGAAAGAATTTCACAGAAATTTCTATTTTTAGTAACCACGGCAACACCGTTCATGGAAATCAAAAACCGATGCACTAAATTATGTATCTTAGTATAGACTACTCATGTGCCAAGTTATACTGAAATCAGACCAAAACTGAAGGATGAGTAGCATTTTAAAAGAATTTCACAGAAATTTCTATTTTTAGTAACCATATCAACACCGTTCATGGAAATCAAAAACCGATATAAAGAATCATGTATCTAAGTGTAGTCTACTTATGTGCCAAGTTATATTGAAATCAGATCAAAACTGTAGGAGGAGTAGCATTTTGAAAGAATTTCACAGAAATTTCTATTTTTAGTAACCACAGCAACACTGTTCATGGAAATCAAAAACTGATATACAGAATCATGTATCTTAGTGTAGACTACTCGTGAGCCAAGTTATATTGAAATCAGACCAAAACTATAAGAAGAGTATCATTTTGAAACAATTTCACAGAACTTTATATTTTTAGTAACCACAGCAACACCGTTCATCGAAATGAAAAATCGATGCACAAAATTATGTATCTAAGTGTAGCTAGTCTACTTGTGTGCCAAGTTATATTGAAATCACACCAAAACTGTAGGAGGAGTAGCATTTTGAAAGAATTCACAGAAATTTCTATTGTTAGTAACCACGGCAACACCGTTCATCGAAATGAAAAATCGATAAACAGAATTATGTATCTTAGTGAAGTCTACTTGTGTGCCAAGTTATATTGTATTCAGACTAAAAGTGTAGGAGGAGTAGCATTTTGAAAAAAATGTTTACAGATAGACAGACAGACAGACGGACGGACGGACGCCGGACGCATTACTATCGCATAAGCTCTTCTGGTCTCTGACCAGTAGAGCTAACCAGTAGAGCTTCAGTCTCGACAGAGACTTCTGGTCTTATAGACATTCTGAATGTATACGCTATTCAAAACCTTACACATGAACAGAAAGAAAAAAAACTTTCCGTGGTCTTCAGCTCGACATGACGTATAGTTAATTAAAAATGCATATAATTTCAATTCTTATGTCGGAACGATATATCCCGCAGTATAGATAGTTAGATACCATAGTGTATGGCATATCTGTTTCGCCTTAGAACAATTTACGAGAAAAAGACGTTAATGATCATCTAACAAGAAAGCTTTAAGATAAACGTGATGATTAATTTTTCTATCGTCAACTTCCCTTACTTTTGCAGCAATGATACCTTTATTATCTTCAAACGGAGTTTGTATCTCGTAGTTGATTCGATACGCTATATGTAAGAACAATTTATAAAACGAATAAAATTATTGACAAACAAGTTGATAAACAAGTATATCAGTAGTCTCGTTTAAAGTCATCATTTCGTAACTTCTATGGTATACAATGATCTTGTCAGGAAATAAATGTTGAATAGACTATCACCAAGTCCTGCGATAAATAAAAAATCTCAAGCTTAAGTAAAAAATCTTTGTTTTATACTAAGATTTTTGGAAGTCAATCTGTCAAAAATTGGACTTTTATTCCCAATATTGCTTCACAAAAGTGTTGTTATCTGCAAACTGAGATTACAAATGGTATTTCCATATTCAAAAAATGTTAAACATATTAATGAAATTTTACTTAAGTCCAATTCTGTTACATGATCCTGGAGATAGATCTTCCAAGAATCTGTTAGAATTCCCGTGGATACTAACTCCTATCACCTGCATACTAGTATTTATTATACCCTCGCTTGAAAAGCGGGAGGGTATATTAGTAATCGGTATCTCCGCCCGTCTGTACGTCAGTCCGTTACGCTTCGGGGTACCCATCTCTTATCCGCAACTCCTCTCATACCACTGAATGAATATCTACAGCAAAACATGGACACTGCTATTATATTCATGTGGGAGGCGGGAGGTATCATTTAGTCAGCTCATTGCTCACAGTACCTCTAGTTTAGATAATGTAATTTAACATAAAAACAGGGCATGTACTATACAAATTCCAATGAAAATTTTTTTGCAATTTCGATTTGTTTTCTCCGTTGCCAAGAAATGGAAATGGATACTTTGATTAACTGGATATCTGTCAGATCAAAGTAGTATGCAATAGAATATTTACATACCAGTATTTTCATGTTCTTTTAATGGATTCACACATCATTAGAAGATCTAATTCCTTTATTATTTTCTGAAGTAGATATTGAACTAATTCAACGGTAAACTTTATTATAACATCCTTTTAAGTTTGAGAACAAAAACACGAAATGAAAGACTTTTCTCTGTTAAGCATAAATTACCATGAAAATCAATGCTTCAAAGCAAGAATAAATGTTTTCCAATTTTTAAAGAAGTTTTGTATATCCAAAAACAAAACAGGTAAATCCATGATTATAATGACTGAAATAACAAATATGATAACAACGGCGCCTATATATCCCGCCACCACCGCCGAGCTCCGGTGATCGGGGGCACATGTCCGTGAACGTACGATGGACGACAGGTTTTTCTTTTCCAATGACAATTCATTCTGAATGTCCTTGATGCTGTTTTCCAAGTTTAAGCGATGCAGAAGTTGGTTGGTTTCATTTCTCCAGTATTCTACCTTGGCTTGAAAATCCGCTGAACAACAGCAATTCTGATCTGAGTAAAAATTAAACCATTAAAAGTCTTAGATATATGTTTAGATGAGTTTGTGAGATATGTTGTTTAGATTTATAATCAAAATTTTGATTTGCGTCCCACATTAGCTAATTTTTAAAAGTTTAAAGCATTGTTTTACAAGGAAGTCTGTAAACTAGTTGTCCAGTAATTTGATGTTTGGAGAGGGAACAGGAAGATTGATTGATTGTATATTGTTTAACGTCCCTCTCGAGAATTTTTCACTCATAATGGAGACGTCATCGTATGCCGGTGAAGGGCTTCAAATTTTGACCTTTACTCGGCACTCAGGGCCATTGAGCAGTGAGGGATCTTTATCGTGCCAATACCTGCTGCTGACACGGGGCCTCGGTTTTTAAGGTCTCATCCGAAGGACCCGCAACTTTCACTTCAAAGTGCCGAGCGCATGGCGAAGGAACAGTTGCTACCCATTTTTTATCGACTTAGGTCAGTCGCGGCCGAGATGCGAACTCACGACCTCCCGTTCACGAAGCGAGCGCTCTACCGACTGAGCTACCGTGAACGGTGGGAACAGGAAGAGCTTCAGTAGGAATAAACAGGTTTCTCACAAAACGAATTTCGTCGGTAAGCAAATTTACATGTAGTCTGAGAATAACCATATAATAATGACGTTTTATAAGACTGTAGAATTGTTCATCATTCATAAAAAAGTATGCATTGGACTAAGCTGCAAGTGGATATTTGTTTTTAAAAAATCCAGCCAGTAGACCTTTCGAAATATATTACTGTAAACCAACTATTCGCGAGCGAGAAATATAACAGCAAATTACGACTGCCCACGGTTTATTCTCGCTGCTAATCATTACTTTTTTGTTCTTGTGTAGAAAGCCTTCCAAATTGTAAATCTCGAATAAAATGTGTCGCGAGTAGCAACTTTCTTATAAAAATTGAGTGAACATTAAAATTCTAGATTTTAAATACATCTTTTAAAAAGTTGAATGAGAACAGTACTTCTGTACGTATGCGAACACGAAGAAAATGGAATGGAACACATTCTCAGAGGAGAAGACAAGACGTAGCCTTCTGATGGCAATCAGAAACTAAGAAGGCTAAAGAGCAACCGAGGAAGTACAAAATGAAAATAAGCAGGTTGGCTTAGTATTTCACACAAACAACAACTGGAGACCAAAGGAAATGTAAAGAAATTATTGCAGCCCTTTTTTATCCTCTTGCGCAGAGAGAAAGAATGTGAAGAACGAAAAGCGAAGATTAATGAAATTCGGCTGTAAATTTTTTTGAGCAATCATATTTCATTAACCTTCACTTTTCGTTCTTTAACTTACATTTCATTTCCAGTTTCTGTTTTGCTGGCATTCTAAGCCAACCAGCTCAATTTTTTTTTCTGTATTTTTTTTTTTACAATAATGCATGTTGAAGTAAACATTAATTAAGTTATCAATTTAATATAATTATATTCAATATTACACAAATATATCATTTTATATAACGCAGGTAGTCGATATCATTACATGTACTGAAGTTGACTTAAGTACAAAAGCCTTTTGTCTGTAACTTTAAAAAGGAAAATATAGATGCATGTATGACTTACTGGCGGCAATTAGATTAATGAAAAACAAAATCCCTTACATGTCGTTTGTACATGTATTTGAATCCTTTCCGATAAGGTAATCTGTTGTAAAATTCTTTGTAGTTGTTTTGATGTTGCTGTATGTGATCTTTTAAAAAAGATTTTTACCAATAAATTCTGTAACTTAAATACCTGTTGTATCTGAAGGCTGATTCATTGTCGAGATTGTATATTTCTCTGTATTCGAAGTAGCAGCTGGCTCTGTACTCGTGGTTGTTGTTCCTAAAAGTGTAAAGTGAGTAGGTGTACTAGATGATAACTCAGTATTCCTCAAGAAAGAAGCGCGAGAAATGAAACCCATGTTAAACTTTGTTGAAATCATTTCTATTACCTCTGAATGGAAACAAAAGGTATTGTGAACATTTCACTCAAAACAATGTAACCCTTTAGGCCTCTTTCAAACTTTCATACGCGTATGAGAATTAAGACAAAGTCCCTAAATTGTTTTTTTTTGTAATGGGAAACCCCATACATATATATATGTTCGATAATCCCTCCCTATCCCCCCCAAAAAACCGTTGGTCATGCTATGATTAACCAGATTTCCCCCTAGCAAAACCTACAGTAACCCCGCTCTACCCCAGGATTCATAATGTGAACAATGAAGAATGTATACTACCCCAGGATTCTTCCACAAATGTTTCAGCTTTTCTGGCCCAATGGCAGTTTAGATTTTTAAAGATTTTTCCTAAACATTTAAATGTAAAACTTTTATTCCCTACTGTGGTCCCGCCCTACCCTCGGGGGTATGATTTTAACAAATAAGAATCTACATTACAGGATGATTCCACAAATGTTTAAACTTTTCTGTCCCAGTGGCTCTTGAGAATAAGATTTTGAAAGATTTTTTCTAACTTTTAAATGTAAAACTTGGATTTCCCTTTTGTGGCCCCGCACTACCCTTTGGGATCATGATTTTAACAATTTAGAATCTTCACTGCCCAAGTAGGCTTCGACAAAAGTTTCAGCTTTTCTGGCCTGTGGCCCTTAAGAAGAAGATTTAGAAAAGATTTTTCGTATGTATATGGCCACACCCTACCTTCAGGGGTCATGATTTTAACAATCTAGAATCTACACTATCCTCATGATGTTTCCACATAAGTTTCAGCTTTTCTAGCCCAGTGGTTATTGAGAAGAATTTTTGATGGTCCCACCCTTTGTAAGCCCTTTCCTTTTTATCTCCCTTTGTATGGGGATTTTGCCATTCGTCTCAGGTGAGCTTTTCTGATCACATTTTGTCCGTCGTCCGTCCGTCTGTCCATCTGTCTGTCCGTAAACTTTTCACATTTTGACTTTTCTCACGAACCACAGGGCCAATTTTGACCAAACTTAGTACAAAGCATTCTTACATGAAGGGAAATTTCAATTCTTAAAATGAAGGACCAAGTCCATTCATAAGGGGAGATAATCAAGGAAAGACAAAAAAGGTGGGGTCATTAAAAAATCTTCTTCTCAAGAACCACTGGGCCAGAAAAGCTGAAACTTATGTGAAGCATCCTAAAGTAGTGAAGATTCTAAACTGTACAAATCATGACCCCCGGGGGAAGGGTGGGCCACAATGGGGACTCAAAGTTTAACATAAAAATATATAGGAAAAGTCTTTAAAAACAAGAACAACTTGGCAAGAAAAGTGAAACTTATGTGGAAGCATCCGGAGGTAGTGTAAATTCTAAATTGTACAAATCATGACCCCTGGGGGTTGGGCGGGGCCGCAATGGGGAATCTATGTACTTCTTTGTAAGTTTTACATAGAAGTACTCGGTATATAGGAAAAATCTTTTAAAAACTTCTAATCAAGAACAACTGGGCCAGAAAAGCTGAAACTTATTTGGAAGCATCCTGATGTAGTGTAATTCTGAATTGTACAAATTATGACTCCTGCGGGTTGGGCGGGGCCACAATGGGGAATCAAAGTTTTACATAGAAATATATACGAAAAATCTTTAAAAATCTTCTCCTTAAAGGCAGAGATTTTTTACCGGGTGGTAAATTCCAGGTGAGGGAGGGGCTTAATTTGTACAGGTGTGAATGCCTTGGGGGCTATCAGTCTACCTGTGGTCATCCGTCTCCTATTCCTATACACAGAAATTGATTTAATACACAGTGGAATACCTAGATGTCAAACTTTACCTGTGTTGGGGATTTTGATAAATTTATTTTAAATCAATTCAATATAGTAAAAGGGTTTCTTGATTCATTCTTAACCCTAAATGTTTGAAAACACCATTAGACATTATAAAAATTATAATATCATGCTATTAATTCAAATATTAAAATAAAAAAAATATTTTAGATGTTGGTGTATGTGATGATGTAAAAAAAAACTGCAGTAAAAACCAAACTTGACTTCATTCATTCCCAGAATCCCATTTATTGAATGAAAAGAAAGCCTTGTTAAGTAGTCATTTCATTAAAAAATATCTAGGTCTATCCTAATCTTAATGTCTTTGTCATCACGAAACATGTTTAAAAGGATTGCTTGTAAATTTTTACATGAATAAAAGAGGAAAATATGGTGACCCATGATTAGAAACATTATTTTTCAAATTAATTACTTCACACATTGCTGCTCTGAACTTTATCAATAACATTTCCACTTTAGATTTACCATTTAAAATTAGCATATCAAAATTAATATAGAAATTTCATTCGAAAAAGAAGTTTTATGTATCAAAGTTTTTTTTTAAATACATACTATTTCATGTAATCCTTTCAAATACTAAAGGTTTATTTAATTCATTTATTATCAATATTAAAAAAATCGTATAGTTATACAGTTTCTCTATACTGTGTAAACATCAAAGGATCAAAAGTTAATTTGAAGGTCCCCACGAGTCCCAAACAAGGTGTACAGGGTATACCCAGGGATCAGTAAGTAAATGTCAATCAAGTTCCATCATCCAATGATGGACTTCAATGCACTTGACTGACAGGTCTACCCAGACCAGGTATTTTTGAAGGCGGTGCTTAAAATCTCTGCCTTTAAGAACAACTTGGCCAGGAAAGCTGAAACTTATGTGGAAGCATCGTTGGGTAGTGCAGATTTTCAATTGTTCTAATCATGACCCCTGGGGGTAGGGTGGGGCCACATTTGGGAATCAAAGTTTTACATAGAATATACAGGAAAAATCTTTGAAAATCTTCTTCTCAAGAACCACTGGGCCAAAAAAGCTGAAACTTATGTGGAAGCACCCTGGGGAAGTGTAGTTTTTAAATTCTTCAGATCATGACCCCCGGGGGTTTGGCGGGGCCACAATGGTGAATCAAAATTTTACATAAAAATTTATAGGAAACATCTTTGAAAATCTTCTCCTTAAGAATCACATGGCCAGAAAAGCTGCAACTTATGTGGAAGCATCCTTGGGTAGTGTAGATTTCAAAATGTCTAAATTATGAGCAGTGGGGTGGGGGGGGGGTTACAATATTTATTACAAGGGGGAAATCTAGAAAAGAACAGAATGATCAAAGCTTCTTAGCATCTTTACTAATCAAGGGATTCTGATTCGCTACTCTCCTCATAAACCCTTGGCATATGCTGAAGTCAAAAGATGGGATTGTTTCCGTCACGCGATTTCGAATCAAATCAGGAAAGCGCAGACTGTGTCATTGACAGAAATAACGACGCGTGTTTAAAAAATTAAATTAAAGTGTTCTTTCAAGAATATTTAAGAAGCAATAATTGAGTTATGTTTATTTATTATTTATAGTACAAATCGGAAACTTCAATTCAGGGTTCTTAATCACATATTTAGAAGATATTGGATGACACCATTCTATTCATAGAATCGCATAGTTGTTTACTTGCGTTTTTCATTTCTGAGATTAAAGAGTCAAGAAGGATCCCAAATGCAAATGTCGTCATTTACAAAAATCAATTGCTGATTGGTCGACCGATCGAGAAAAAATTAACCCAACTTCTATGAACACTGTATGCCAAGGGGAGTAGCGTATCAAATACCCTTGGCCAGCGATGATGAGCTTCTCAGGTGAGCGATGTGGCCCATGGGAATCTTGTTTATTTAATTTTAAATCTCCATTATACAAAGAAGCTTTGTAACGAGTATGGTTAAAATTGGCTCAGTGGTTCTTAAGCAGAAAATAATAATAATAAACATTAATAAAAATATAAAAGTTTAGAGAAGTACACATGTTAATTTAGAAAAGCTTATTTGAGCTGTCAGCTCAGGTGAACTTAAAAGGAGTTGAATTATTTTTTCTCCCTGAAACATAAAATATATTAGTATTGTGAAGTCAACACATTTGTTACTTTGTAGAAGATTATTTCTTCAAGCTTGAATACTGATATACTCTTACATGACGTTTGTATTTGATCCTTTCTGATAAAGCAATCTGTTGTTAACTTCTTTGTAGTTTAGTTGCTTTGATGTTATTGATGTGGTCTTTATTTATTTTTACCAATACATGATTGATTGATTGTATGTTGTTTAACGTCCCTCTCGAGATTTTTTCACTCATATGGAGACGCCACCACTTGCCGGTGGAGGGCTACAAATTTTGTCCTATGCTCGGCACTCAGGGCCTTTGAGCAGTGAGGGATCTTTTTCGTGCCAACACCTACTGCGACACGGGGCCTCGGTTTATACGGTCTCATCCGAAGGACCGGTCTCCACGTCCCGCAGTGGGATTCGAACCCGCGACGTAAGGATTGACTCCTTACTTCGCGACTCTTGAGCAGACGCTCTAACCACTGCGCCACGCGGGCGACTTTTACCAATACATTCTGTAATTTAAATACCTGTAGTGTCTGGAGGCTGATTCATTGTTGAGATTGTATATTTTTCTGTATTCGTAGAAGCAGCTGGATCTGTACCCTCTATTATTGTTCCTAAAAGTGTAAAGTGAGTGGGTGTCATTGTACTAGATGATAACTCAGTGTTCCACTAAGAAGAAACGAGATTAATAAAAACCCACTTCATGTTTTAAAACATTGTTGAAATCATTTCCATTACCTTTGAATGAAAACTAGAGGTTTTGTGAACATTTCACCTAAAACAATTAAACCCCCTCCAAAATTTCCAATGGGAATTAAGGCAAAATCTCTAAATTGTTTTTTGTGATGGAAAACCCCAAATATCTGTCCGATTGACCCCTTCTCCCCAAAATAAAATTAAAAAGCTAGAGGGCCACCGGTCACATCGCTTACCTGAGTAACTTTGGCCATGCTTTGTTTTACCAGATTTCCCCATTGTAAAACCTACTTTGACCTCCCTCTGTCCACAGGGTATACATGATTTGAACATGCAATTTAGAATGTAAACTACACCAGGATGTTTCCACATAATTTAAGCTTTTCTGGCCCAATGGCTCTTGAGAAGAAGATTTTTTAACAGATTGTCCATATATATTTAAATGTTAAACTTGAATTCCCTGTTGTAGCCCCGTCCTACCCTCGGGGGTTATGATTTTAACAATTTAAAATCTACACTACCCAAGGAGGCTTCCACAAACGTTTCAGATTTTAGGCCCAGTGGCTCTTGAGAAGAAGATTTTAAAAGATATTTCGTATATATTTCAGTGTAAAATTGGATTCCTTATTGTGGCCTAACCCTATCTCTGGGGGTTATGATTTTTTAAAATTATTTAGAATCTACACTACCCCCATGATGTTTCCACAAGTTTCAGTTTTTCTGGCCCAGTGGTTCTAAAGAGGATTTTTTGATGACTCCACCCTATTTTTGTCTTTTCTTGATTATCTCTTGTTATTTCCACTTATAAGGAGACTTTGCCCTTCATTTTTTCAACTTAAACTCCCTTCGTTCAAGGATGCTTTTTACCAAGTTTGGTTAAAATTAACCCAGTGATTCTAAAAGGAAGTTAAAAAGTGAAAAGTTTTCAGAGATATGGACGGACGGACAGCTGGACAAACAGACAGACGACAGAGAACAGGTGATCAGAAAAGCTCTCTTGAGCTCTCAACTCAGGTGAGCTAAAAAGGAGTTGAGTTATTTTTTTTTTCTTCCAACCACATACCGTTCACGGTAGCCTAGTGGTAGAGCGTTCGCTTCGTGATCGGGAGGCCCAGGTTCGATTCTCGTTCCCGGCGCCGCGTCAAACCTAAGACGTAAAAATAGGTAGCGACTGTTCCTTCGCCAAGCGCTCGGCATCAGAAGTGAAAGTCACGGGTCTTTCGGATATGACCTTAAAAACGTAGGTCCCGTGTCACGGTAGGCGCTGGCACGATAAAGAACCCTCACTGCTCAATGGCCCTGAGTGCCGAGTATAGGTCTAAATTTGAAGCCCTTCACCGGCATCGGTGACGTCTCCATATGAGTGAAAAATTCTCGAGAGGGACGTTAAACAATATACAATCAATCAATCTTCCAACCACATCAAGGATAGTAGTATTGTGGGTTCAGCACTTTTGTTATTTTTGAGAATATCATTTCCATAAGTTTGTATTCTGATATATACTTGATCATATGATAGAAAGCCTTCCAAATTGTAAATCTCGAATAAAATGTGTCGCGAGTAGCAACTTCCTTATAAAAATTGAGTGAAGATTAATCATATTTCATTAACCTTCACTTTTCGTTCTTTAACTTACATTCCATTTCCAGTTTCTGTTTTGCTGGCATTCTAAGCCAACCAGCTCAATTTTTTTTTCTGTATTTTTTTTTTACAATTATGCATGTTGAAGGAAACATTAATTAAGTTATCAATTTGATATAATTATATTCAATATTACACAAATATATCATTTTATATAACGTAGGTAGTCGATATCATTACATGTACTGAAGTTGACTTAAGTACAAAAGCCTTTTGTCTGTAAACTTTAAAAAGGAAAATATAGATGTATGCCATACTTACTGGCGGCAATTAGATTAATGAAAAACAAAATCCCTTACATGTCGTTTGTATTTGAATCCTTTCCGATAAAGTAATCTGTTGCTAACTTTTTTGTAGTTGTTTTGATGTTGCTGCATGTGTTTTTTCTTTTTATATTTACCAATAAATTCTGTAACTTAAATACCTGTTGTATCTGAAGGCTGATTCATTGTTGAGATTGTATATTTCTCTGTATTCGTAGTAGAAGCTGGCTCCGTACTAGCTGTTGTTGTTCCTAAAAGTGTGAAGTGAGTGTGTGTACTAGATGATAAAGTGAGAAACGTGAAAAAAAATGTTAAAACTTTGTTGAAATCAGTTCTATTACCTCTGAACAAAAACAAGAGGTATTTTGAACATTTCACTTTAAACAATGAAACTCTTTTTAAACTTTCATACACGTATAAGAATTAAGGCAAAGTCCCATAAATGTCTTTTTGTGATGTGAAACCCCATATATCTGAAAAAAAAAACCTTGGTCATGCTATGATTTACCAGATTCTTCCCTTGAAAAACCTACAGTAACCCCACTCTACCCCAGGGATTCATAATTTGAACAATTTAGGATGCTACAACAAATGTTTCAGCTTCTCTGGGCCATTGGCTTAAAGATTTTTCCTAAATGTTTCAATGTAAAACTTTTATTCCCTATTGTGGTCCCGCCCTACCCCGGTGTCATGATTTTAACAATTTAGATTCTACATTACCCCAGAATGATTCCACAAATAGTTAAACATTTCTGTCCCAGTGGCTCTTAAGAAGAAGATTTTTAAAGAGTTTTCTTATATTTTTAATGTAAAATAACATAATCTACACTGCCCAAGAAGAATTCGACAAAAGATTCAGCTTTTCTGTCCAGTGGACCTTAAGAAGATTTGAAACGATTGTTTGTATGTATATGGCCTCGCCCTACCTTCAGGGGTTATGATTTTAACAATTTAGAATCTACACTATCCTCATGATGTTTAAACATAAGTTTCAGCTTTCCTAGCCCAGTGGTTCTTGAGAAGAAGATTTTTTGATGGCCCCACCCTATTTGTGTCTTTTCCTTATTATCTCCCTTTGTCAGGGGATTTTGCCATTCCTTTTTTTATATACTACCCAAGGAAGCTCTGTATTAAAAATTGGCTCAATATGGTTCTTAAGATAAAGATAAAAATGTGAAAGGTTTATAGAAGTACGTGTGTGTAGCTCAGGTGAACTAAAAAGGGGTTGAATTATTTTCCAGAAACATCAAGTATATTATTATTGTGAAGTCAGCACTTTTCTTATTTTGGAGAAGATAATTTCTTCAAGTTTGAATGCTGATATACAATTTTAAAAGGTTTCACCAATTATCAGCATATCCAAAACTTTCATTTTACAATAGCTCGCTCCAAAACAGAGGTATAAAGTTAAAATTGTTTCAGTGTATAAATATATCATTGATTAAAACATAGAAAGAATAATTTGAAAACAAATATTTTAAAAAAATATATTTTTTGAGAAAAAATATATAAAAAATGTTACATATTTAAAAAAAAAATGCACCTGTTTTCAACATGTTCAATGCTGTACTTTAGAAAATAATATATGTTTATCAATGAAGGACAAGTTGGACGTGACTGGTCTGTTACAACGCACTTTGAAAAATTATGCACTTTGAACAATTTTTTTCAAAATGCGTTAAATTTGGGACCAAGCTAACGCACTTGAAAAAAAAATTTGTTTTCAAAGTGCGTTAACATTGACCATATTAACGCACTTTGAAAAAATAAAGTTTTATCAATATCCTTACAAATAATCGGTTTGATAAATAACTGACCCCTGACTGGGTAACCTTTTTATGATAAAGTCACTTCAGAACCTGAGATATTGAAGTTTATATATTTGAGGTTTTGGTAAAATAAAAGGAAAAGGGTCTTGAAAAAATAGAGTGACGATTGTTTAATATCATTAAATACATGTATCTTTTCTTTTTTTTTAAAATTCTAGTCTTTAATGAGTAGATGTAAAGGGGCGCTAACAGTGATCAACTTAAAACATCTTAACATTTATCTGTTAAAAATAAAAAGGGAGCAATTTGATTGTTCAAAACTATGAAAATTCTGTCTTTCTCATACGTTTAACTGTATTTAAAAAATTCTAGCTTTCATCCGTTTCAAGTTAACTCATTTAATATTAAAAGTTTTCAATGCCATACACGTACCAGTTACGTAAATAAATATATACATGTTTTGGGTATATCATAGACATTGAGACCGGGAGAAGGGCCAGTGGAGGGGGAGCTTAACCCCAACTTTTGGAAAGATATATTACATCTTATAAGCATTGAAAATGTAGCTTACCCTTTTGGGGTTTATTGCTCCCTTCCCCCTTTTGTTACCGACACCTATGTATTGTAAAGATAAAGATTTGGACTGGGGGATCTTCTACCCGTCTTCTCCTCCTTTCGACGGGAGTAAATCAATTCATAAGTTTTTGAAAGAATAATAACAAATAAAATCTTTCCATTACTAAAATATGTTTAATTTTTTTCAAAGTGCGTTAAGTGTCTCCATGGTAAATTACATTGATGTAAACTCTTAACGCACTTTGAAGAATTTTTTCAAAGTGCCTTGAAATGGCCCCAAATTTAACGCACTTTGAAAAAATTTTTCAAAGTGCGTTGATTTTGTCCAAATGTTTACGCACTTTGAAATTTTTTTTCAAAGTGCGTAATTTTTTCAAAGTGCGTTGTCACAATGGTCTCTGAAAGGCTGTTATTGAAAGCATGGTATACCGGTATGTAAAAAGACAAGACCCCTAGCCATTGTAACGTGCAACGCAGCCGAGCTTGGTGTTTGGTGATATGTCTGTATCACCGAGGTGTTACTCTTAGGTTCGTTAACCTGTTAACTCAGATTTTTGTTGACCAAATAAAATATATACAAATACAATGGGTTTCTTTTGGATTGGACAACCACTAACTGTGGTCGACGGGTGTCTCCCGCAATGAATATCTCTGATCCTGCCACTCTAAACGTACTGCTGCATCTTGGCACTTCCCCCACTTCTGTGATATGCTACCTCTCTCTCAATCAGCCAACTGCCTTACACAGGTCTTACGTATTAGCTAATATTGGTGACCCCTCACTGCCTATTCCCCGAAACTGTGTGCCTTATTCAGGTCTTATCACACGTTCAAGAGAATAGACAATCAAGCCTCAACAAGCTTGTCACCAGAGAGGTATCCTGAGATTCTGTAACACGGCATGTGCTACCTTTGTGCAGTCCTACTACAAAGGCAGTTACAAACTACTTAAATGATTGTAAAATTAATATTTTTTAGTGTTTAAGAAATTATACAAAAACATAGGTCTAACGTTTCAACGAAACTAAACAACAACCATTTCCGTTTCACTATAAAATCCGCATTTTGCATTGTTTCATCGGTTTCAAGTCTTTGCATTTGGACAAAATAAACAGGGAAAACAACTTTCCAGAAGCTATCGAATTCCGACTTGTACTTCGTTGATAAACGTATTTTGTTTCTGTAATGATGAATATCACATTTAGGTCGGATGTACCTAGGTGTAATTTGTAAAAGTATATGCATTGTTTAAAAATAATTTTTCTCGATAAATATTCTTTTTTTAAGTATTGGTTATCAAGTGATATTTCTTTCTGTTGATCAATGATAAATTTTTTAACTGTAGAAGTTTTAACTTTATAAACCACGTAGTTTTGTGCCTCCTGTAAAAATAAATTTACACACACACACACAAACCCAATAGATTACTGATGTTAAGGATACCTTGGCTACCTTGGCTACCTTGGGTTAAACTTGTACAGGAATCACCTGGAAAGATAACATAAAACATTGAAAGCAAACAACCCAAATAAAAGAAACACAAGTTCGGTTGAAATAAGTTTAATTGATGCTCTTTGTTTAAGCTTGAGGTTATAAAAAATCATAATTATGAAAGAGGCATCCTTGCTTATAATAACCATAACATTTTATTTCCCCTAAATTTACAGGAACAGAGATTTTATTAAAATAGTGCATTTTCACGAGAAAATCAATAGATCCCGTCCTATAGTACCAGAACGCCTGACCATGGAGTCATGAAATTCATAATTTAGGCAGAAGCTCCATTGCTCCTCATAAACATGCACTTATTTTATCTGATTAAGGATAGAGAAGACTATATTTGATTGATTATGATTGTATATTGTTTAACGTCCCTCTCGAGAATTTTTCACTGATATGGAGACGTCATCGTATGCCGGTGAAGGGCTTCAAATTTTGACCTTTACTCGGCACTCAGGGCCATTGTGCAGTGAGGGATCTTTATCGTGCCAACGCCTGCCGCTGACACGGGGACTCGGTTTTTAAGGTCTCGTCCGAAGGACCCGCAACTTTCACTTCAAAGTGCCGAGCGCATGGCGAAGGAACAGTTGCTACCCATTTTAACGACTAGGTCAGTCGCGGCCGAGATACGAACTCATGACCTCCCCATCACGGAGCGAGCGCTCTACTGACTGAGCTACCGTGCACGGTGAACATAATTGAAGAATACTCGTATATGCATTTTCACTACATGATCATTAGAACCCCTACCTAACACCGAAACATCTTACCCTTGGGATTTAATCTCAGACTTTTGGTAGAGAGCTTAAAGCCAATTGTAGTCATGCCGACAGCTCAACATGCAGCTTGATATCCAAAGATCGCATTAATTTTGAAGGTTTAAGCCCGAACACCCACTAACCCTTTACCCACAGATACTTTGTGCAAAAATTATTGAAATTAGTTCTTTGGATCCAGAGAAAACAAGAGGCCCAGGGGCCACATCGCTCACCTGAGTGAAAAATCCTTTAATACTTGCAAGAATTATGCATGTAGATGTTAGAGTATGAAGTTTATTCATTTACTGTAATTGGGCTTGATCTAAGCATATAGTTGCTAAGAATGGCTTTCTTTTCAACCAGTGCTTAATGCCTACCTCATTATCAATTTACTAGTCATAAAGAGGTCAATCTTGGTATTTCTGCAAAATATAGCACTTGTACTGTCAACTCTGAAGTCTAATATGCTAACATTAACATTTCTCTCTCTTTTTTTTTTGGGGGGGGGGGGGGGTTAAAATAAGCTATGATAGTTATAATAAAAACAGAGAATGTGAATAAGATTTTAATTTTATTTCTTTAAAAAATTCAACAGACTTGATGAAAATTTACCAGACAATAAGTAGTTAATACAGTATAATAAAAACTAAGAAGCGTTAATAACAATCAACTATCTAAATTTTAGATGAATTCAACAAACAAATATGCACACAATATCAAATATGCAAAATTGCAACAATTTTGTGACAGAAATGCAAAACTTCCTGACAATTACATTGCATGTAAATTTATATGCTTTGTAAACATTTTAAACAATTTTTAGAGGAAATTTCAATACATCAAAGTAAAAAATTTGAAAGATACGAAATACACTGTATTTATTAAATTTCACTTAATAGTAAGTCTTTCCTTATTAACGAAAGCGAAAATTGGAAAGATTGCAACTGAAAGTGAATGAATATATATATATATGATGGTCAACAGACTCTGACTTTGAATATCAACTTTTATTTTTAAAGAATTTTTAATGAGTAACATTTAATTGGAGTACCTGCATGAATCAGATTACCTAAACTTGATGGTAATATTTCAAAATGGAATGATTAAGATCTTTTTGCAATCAATAATTTTGATTTTTAAGACCAGTCATGAGATCCACCTTTTTTTCCCCTCTCTTTTATAGGAAAAATTGTAATGTTATATAAAGAGGTAGGTTTACCTCCCTTTACGGGCTGTCCATTGACCCCCTCTTTTCATACTTACCTGGGTATAAGTTTTTAAATATATAGTTCATTCTCATTAGATTTTATTGGTGGTCACAAATTAAATATCTCAATGCTGGAGAATATTAAAGGAAAAAATAACATAGAGTTAACTGAAATTAGCAATATACCAGTAACTCAGAATGAATTGTCAGTTACTGTCTGATTATGCAGGCTGCTTTCCTATTCTACACAGTTAACTAAAGCGTATGTAAAAGTAAATGTTTAAATCAATTTCTGAATGTTTTGAAATACAAAAACACAATCAACTTAAACATTTACACACAACAAATCAAAAAAGATAAATAATCAAGTTAAAATATTTTAACACAAAGTTTCATATATATAATGAACATTATTTCAAAACTAGGTGCATCTATTGGTTAATTTGTTGACCACCCAGCCTGTTTAATACCTCAGTAAGTGTAATATCTACAATACTGCATGAGGCTGATTATAAAGTAATTACATAAAGACTTGAATTACATGCATGATAAGAATATTGACAGTAATATTGTTATTGCATTTGTTCTGGAAAAATATTAATTCATAAAATTACACTGTAAAAGTTTATACTCTCATGTACTCCAGCATTGTTCTGTGTGGACTAAATGTCACAAGACAAAGTATACATTAATAAACTAACAATATTTCTATACTGCAATTTTTTTTTTCATGAACAGATAATATTCGGTGAATACACTTCGTAAAACCATAATAAAATACAGTGTTGAACATATATCAAATTAAGACACCAATTACTTGATGCAAGTGTATATTTCTAGTACAACTCTAATCATTATTTAGCAGAACTCAGTAATTTCTTTATATGAAACTTTGTATAGGGACACCTGCATTAACAATTCATGTAATCTCAAAATATTTCATGTACCGGGTATACTGAAAATACCAAGTTCATGATGTTCATTCATTAAAGAAAAGAATCTAAACAGTAAGGCTAAAACTAACTCAAAACATCAATACAGTATATACATATATAATTTATAAATATTAACAAATAATACAATGATCATCATTTTTTTTTACATGAATGATTGTCATTAATAGTACATGAATTTTCCTCAACATGCAACATTTAATTATTTCATACATTTATTAATTGTCTGTTGAAAATTAATCCACAATAAAAGTCATAATGAAGGTTACTATTTCACAAAACTTTGAAATTTCAATTGTTTTGTAATCATTAATGAGTTAATTGTTTACATTTTTTAGGCTATTCCATGCATATAAAAATAGTTAAAGTATACATACATGTAAAAACAAACAAAATTTCACATCAAGTAATTGGTGCCTATAAGATACTGTATACAGGGAAATATTCGCCCCCATTATATTTTGCCCTTGTGATCCATCTTAGAGGTATTCAAATATAAAATGAAGCAAATTAAAAGAACACAGTTTGATTTCTTCAACAGAACTGTGACTGGGCGAATTTAAAATGTTGCAAAATTGTGAGAAAGGATGAAAATAACACAGGGCGAATATAACCCTATATACAGTAACCAATGTACCAAATGTCACAAAATGACACTGGCACAATGGTAGTTGGGAGAGGGGACAAGATGACGTATCTCCCCCGAATAAGTACTCATGCGTCCCTTATATCATATTTATAAAGTACAGTAGACAATTTTGTGGTCTGACCAATATGCCTCAATCACATCAGTTTCACAATGAGGGAAGTTTGTGAAAATCAAATCAAGTTGTGAACCTAAATCATGAGTTACCTTTTTTACCAATTGTGTGCATTTTAAATTCAACTTCATAAACTTTAGAAATTCTTTGTGACCTGTAAACAAATCAAAATTGAAATCTCCAAGAATTATCAATTTTTTCTCTGTGTCTACAAAAGGTTTTAAGTGCAACATAATTTCACGTTCAAACTCTTTAAAAGAGCATGCTGGAAACTTGTAGAAAACAACTATCTGCACTTCTCCAAAGTCTCTGAAATTTATTAAAGCTATGATGAACTCGATCAAAGTGTTGCTAAATTTTGAGATACATGTCATCAAATGGTGCTGTTTAACATATAAAGCTGTTCCATGGTGAGGACGATTGTTGTCACTTCTCTTTTCATGATTAAACAAAGTCAAGTAACCTTCCATCATAAAATTCTGTTCATCATTGATGGTTAATCTTGTTTCCGAAAAAGCAATAACATCTGATGCTACAACATTGGGTTCATTTTGAATTTCACTGAAATGTTTGTGAAGAGATCTTGCATTATTAAACATAATTTTTAGTTTGCTCTGCTCTGCTTTGTACAATGGAAGATAACACAGTTTTAGAGGTGCTTCCTTTCTCATTCGTTCCATTTCTTCTACAACTTTTTCATCTACAGTTAATGCTTGCTCATTGAAATTCAGAATATGCAACTTGTCAACAGATCTAACTCTACTAAGAGCTACATAATGAATGTGTGGTGTTTTCCTCGTCCTTGTCTGAGACAAATCTACCACAATTTCATCAACAGTGCAACCCTAGGCCTTATGGATTGTCTTACCAGCAGCTGGTCTTAAAGGAAACTGTATTCTTTGATATGTAGTTGAATTGAAAACAAAAGATCGCTGACAGTCAAATATTGGTGTCCAATCATCCATAACATCATCATGGTAAAGGTGTCGGTATTTCTGCCGAGTAATTCTCCCTACTGCAGAATCCAAAAACTTCACCCACACTATACTTGGCCTTGATACACCAGGTAATCTGTTTTCAATAAGGAATACAGTACATGATGAACCATTTGTCAAGCCATCAGTAACATCAATATTAACTGTAATGTCATATATCATTCCAATGGCTAGAGTTAGTCTTGTCATGAGGTTTGCAGTTTTGCTTACATCATCTTGATTTTGTAATGATCTGAGTAGTCGTTCCTTCACAGTCTTACTGTGGTCTTGAAGGACACTGTCAACAGCTTTCACAATGATTTTTTCACCAGGAAGTTGCTCTATAAGTTTATTGTTATATTCATCTACTTTCGCATTCATTGTGAAAAGATGGGGAGCATTGTGTGGATAATTTGGACTATTTTCAGCAATGATGCACTTGTGAATTATATCCAAGTCCTCAGAAGTCATCTCATTGTGACGAAGACGGTTCAAAAGCTGTGCAAATTCTAAATCATCCTTTTGTCGCATTACTTCATCTAACTCAAATAAGGTGAAGTTTTCTTTCCAAAGATTACATGCAAGTGCTTGGGCATTTTGT
Source organism: Saccostrea glomerata (assembly GCA_003671525.1). Taxonomy (NCBI): domain Eukaryota; kingdom Metazoa; phylum Mollusca; class Bivalvia; order Ostreida; family Ostreidae; genus Saccostrea; species Saccostrea glomerata. Next base: position 1,020,827 of record PRKT01000077.1, read on the forward strand.
TTTAAATCCTGAAAAATCCATCCATCCATGATTGGTTTCAGTTGAAAGAAATCTCCAACAGCAATAATACTAATGTCTCCAAAAGGCCTCTTCAAACCAGTAAGAAGCTGAAGTCTATCGTTGATGAATTCCAACTTTGCATTGCCAACCATTGAAATTTCATCTATGATGACAACTGACAAATTTCTGTATTTAGTTCTAAATGTGTTCAGTTCATCACAATGCATGTTTTGCTGCCTTTGGTTAATTTTCTGATGAAATGCAGAAGCAATTGTTTGACCACCAATGTTAAATGCAGCTTTACCAGTGTATGCACAAAGAAGAATTCGTATATCGTCTGGATTTTCTCCCTCCTTAGCACATAAATACCGATGTAAAGCTTGATAAAGTGCTCTGATTAACACAGACTTCCCAACGCCTGCACCTCCTGACAGATATGCATGGATAGGTTCCTGTTTACATTTGATCCACTGTATAACATGATTAAAGAATTCACGTTGCTTCAAATTCAGACTGGCTACAAGCTTTAAATACTCATCATCAGGTAATCTAACAGAACTTTGCTCACTCAGTTGTCTTGCTGATGGAATTCCAACATCATTTCCTATATCATACTCTCTCTGCTCAATTGGCCTTTCAGGATTAAAGTGTACAAATTTTTCAGAGTCAACATTTCCTTCATATTCATCTTCTGCCTCAGTTTGTTGAGCACCAGGAGCTAATTCATCATATGCTTCTGTCAAATCATCTTGCGCCATCTGCTCTGCCTGCTCAAGTGCATCAGCATTGTGTTCATACTGTTTGATTTTCTGAATTAAGAAAAATTTCTTCTGGTTAAATGACTGCTCAAAGCTTTGCTGTCCACACAGAAGATCAGAACTTTCATTTCGCCATGGAGTGAACAGCATTAGTTTTTCTCTATAGTGATTTTCTGGGTCTGTCTTTAAACTATAGCGCACATATCTTATAACTCTTGGCATTTTTCTGCACTTGATTTTGATTCCATTTCTCAACACAACTAATGTGCTGTCATCTTTAAATTCACCCTCACTATCAGAACCACTTTCTTCATTATCTGACTGGTGTGTCTCATCATCATTTGTTTCCATTTCAGACAGTTGAGTTACATTTTCTTTTGGGAAAACTACATCTATCTGTGAGACATAGTCAGCTAAGCACCAGTTTTCTAGTTGTTTTGGACGTTTTGCATACCTTTTGACTATGTTACTGCATTCTATGTCTGTCGAGTTAGCATTCATCTTTTCAAGTTCTGCATCAGGTTTGACAAGTATTACACGATCATCAACTGGAGATGTGTTTATAAACATTACATCTCTTGATGCCTTTGTAAGTGGCATTTGCAAAACCAGATATGCTGCTTCTTGTGCTCCGACTTCAACACTGTTAAGAAATTGATTTCCGATGGGTCTAACTTGTCTCTTAATATCAAGATTGCCCTCTCTTGCTTCTTTTGCAGCTCTACTCAGAAGATCACTCATTCCTCTTTGTGATTTGCTTATGTATGAGACAATATACATTGCACAAGCATATGGGTCCAATACATACTGAATGTCAATATTAGCTGCCCATGCATGAAGAAGAGTACTGTTGTAAGCATTCACTCTAAGGTCACAGGGTTTACGCTTTAGAAATACTTTGGGTCCTCTCAATGAACTTCTAATGCATTTGATATAATCATCTTCAGATAGTTGTAGAACATCCTGCAAAAACTCTTGGAAAGTAAAGCTTAGATCACAACCATTCTTAAATTCATTCATTTTGTCTTGCATAGCTTTATGCATCTTCTTTTATTTTTCAACTTCACTGTCCAAAGGTTCTAATATCATTGTAGCTTGGAGTGGTGGGAGTGGAAATCCAAATCTACAAACAGCCTTTCCTTTCTTTTTGCATGTTTGCGAGTGTTTATGCACCTGTAATTCTAGCATAGTGTCATCTGCATTTCTTTCACATTTTAAGTAGCTATCAACAAATGCAACAATTTCCTTGTTATCATTTTCTAAGTATTTTGGAGCATTTTCAATCCAAACAATCATGTGAACATGTGGTGATCCCCTTTGTTGAAATTCAACCCTATAGAAAAAGTCCTGTACCTTGCCAATAGGATGATGATCACTCTTAAGCACAGTATTCAAAAAAGTACGAAAACGATGATCAAAATACCTTGTACATGTAATTGGGTCTTTCTGAACTAACTTTGATTTTTCAGTCCATGTCATGCTCTCAATTTCAGAATCTGTGTACTCTCTGTCATCATTTAGAACTCCTAATGCCCTTATCAGATCATTCCAACGTGTATCTGCAGCAGAAAAAGACATAAACCAAGTTGGTACACCAAGCTGACGAATCATTGCAAAAACATCTTTCTTCCTTGTTTCAAGATAAGGAGGAGAATTTCTCAACTGTTTGAATACATAAAATCCCTCATTGTGTCTAACAATGTTGTTAACTTGATCAGGATTTCTTATTTCATTTGCAGTAAAGGTTTTCCCCTTTGTTTTGCATTTTCTAAGAGCTAAATTGCATTTGTCTGTTACCTGTTTTAGTTGAATCTTTTTCAATTTGAAAAACAAGTTTGGTACAGACTGTGCAGCCCGTCTATCAACACTTCGTAATTCCCACTTGGCAATATCAGCATATGAAACAGGTACTTGACGCTGATTGTTTTCAACTCTCCCTTTACCACAAAATATTGTTGGAAATGACAAATACTCGGCCATTTGATCTTGATACAAACTAATTGGACGTTGTCCCTCTCCTGGAGCAAATGTGAATATCTGATTCATATCATATGAGTCACTGTCTAATAGTGTATCACAATTTCCATCCTTACCACTACTATCAACTTCACAGAATTCATCCGAGTCTGACTCATCTGATTGGTCACGCACTGTTGAATCTTGTTTGATGTGGCCCTCTATAAACTCTTTCATTAATTCGCTTGCTGAATTTGTAACTTCATGGAACCAGTTGTCATCTATGTTTATATTTGAATTCTGATAATATTCACTGTTTTTCATTAACCAATGTAAAGCAATCAAAACCTTTGTAGGTCGGATATTTTCATGAGAATAAGAGTGCTGAAAAGATAGTTTTCTTTTTAACTTCACAGGTATTGTGATATTTTCATCAAGTCTCCTAGGAAGACTATTGATTGTTGGCTGTATGTCAACTGGCACATTTACAACATTTCCTTTCACAGAATACTGCCCTCCTCTTGGTAATTCTCTTATCTGCATGAAAGGAATTCTTAAGGATACAAGTCTTTCTTCCAATGGTAACAAATTTAGTTCACTTGGTTTTTGTATCCACGTCATTCCATTTGCAAAAGAGAGCTTTGGAGTTCGACTTTCTTTTAAACTTGAATTGCAGGTGTTGCAAATCCATTCCTGCCCATTTACAGACTTTGTATTAGTAAGATACTTCCTTTTGATTTCAGCATCCAACAAAACATTATCAACATTTGAAACACTTTCATGAAACCATGTCTGTTGGCAACATGTGCATACAAACACAGGACCCAATCTTACATTGTTGTGAAAATTGTTAACACATTCCACTGCATCACCTCCAAATTTACTTTTTCTGTATCGTTGTTTTTCAGTTTCAATATAGTCCAAATTCTCCCGTGAGTGTGCTTTTGATTGTTTTGCAGCAATATTTTCTGATGTTTTATATTCTTTATTTTTTCTTTTATCTTTCATCTTCAATCTCTCTTTTTCTAACTGGTTGGGATTTTGTCTCATTTCCTTTTTCTTTATTAAATCTCTTGTTTGTTCATCGTGTCTGTACTCTTCTAGTTGCCTTTTAATTCTCTTACTGTCTCTTTCCTTGTCTTTATACTCTGAATCTTGTCTCTTGTTTTTCTTAATGTCCCTTTCTTTTTCTCTAAACTCTGGATCTTGTCGTTTGTCTCTCTTACTGTCTCTTTCCTTGTCTTTAAACTCTGGATCTTGTCTCTTGTTTCTCTTGCTGTCCCTTTCTTTTCCTTTAAACTCTGGATCTTGTCTCTTGTTTCTCTTACTGTCCCTTTCTTTTCCTTTAAACTCGGGATCTTGTCGCTTGTTTCTCATACCATCTCTTTCCTTGTCTTTAAGCTCAGGATCTTGTCTCTTGTTTCTCTTGCTGTCCCTTTCTTTCACTTTAAACTCTGGATCTTGCCGTTTGTTTCTCTTACTGTCTCTTTCTCTTTCTTTATACTCTGAATCTTGTCTTTTGTTTCTCTTACTGGCCCTTTCGTTGTCTTTTACCTGTGGATTTTGTCTCTTAATTCTCTTACTGTTTCTTTCCTTGTCTTTAAACTCTGGATCTTGTCTCTCGTTTCTCTTACTGTCTCTTTCCTTTCCTTTATACTCTGAATCTTGCCTTTTGTTTCTCTTAGTGTCCCTTTCTTTTTCTTTAAACTCTGGATCTTGTCTCTTGTTTCTCATATATTCTCTCATGTAATCCTTTTTGTCTTTCTTTATCTCTGTTTTTAAGTGACCAGTTTTACTACCAACAGATTGTTTGTTTGTGATGGCAGTTGTTGACTGATCTAATCTACAATATTGATGTACACTTTGATTATTGCTGGAGAAGCTATGAATAAGTGTATGAAAAGCAACAGGCATGACTTCAAATTCAGTTGCAAATTCAATGTGCATACTTTCATACATTGCATACAGAAACCCTAACAAATCATCCAAGCAGCAACAGTGTCTCATCAGAGACTTTCCATCACAATCAGACAAACCATTTTCCCCATGAGAATGCGAGTCAAAAAAATAAATATCATTGTCTGAAGCCTTGTACAGTGCTGAACATATCGAGCCAATCATTATTAATACATATCTGGATAACCCCAATGCCTGTTGAAGACATCCATGTAGAGTTTGAATTTGATTGTTCTTATCATCTGTAACCAATAAGCCAAACAATGTTTCAAATTTATCAACCATGTGGTGATTTTCACCAGAATCAATATGAATTGGTAGTTCATCAAACATCAGTAATCTGCTTTTCAGTTTTCCAGCACTCTGAAGATTCTTCACAACTGTGTTGTACAAATTATCTCCCTTGAGCAGAGTTTCATCTAAAAAGGAACTTGTGAATGAAAAATTTTCATATGACTTTGACAACATCATAAGTGAATTACATGTACACTGATTACCTCTTGAAAATGCTGAAAATCTCATGCTTCCCTGATGGAAAGATCCAAACACCAGATTATCTGAATTCTGATGCATACAATTACCTTGCAGTGCATGTGTTGTTTCATTTGGAATATTGTTCATTGTAAATTGAGTAATATTCTGAGTTGTAATCTGAGAGATATTCTGAGTAAGCAACTGAGATGAATTCTGAGTAAAAATCTGAGATAAATTCTGATTCAAAGTGGTCTCAGGGAGAGCCGCAGAGACCACTGTCACAGGGGTGGTAGAAATCACCCCTGCCGGTACAGATGTCATAGGTGTTAGGACGTGGCCTACACCCAGAGGCACAGATGGTTGGACGTGGCCAACATCTGTGGGGTACTTGTCACCCACATCTGCCTTACAAGATTTCGTCTTCTTCACAGCAGCTTTCCTCCAAGTCTTCTTCCTAGGCATTCTGTGATCTACAAAAAATACAAGAATGTTATAATCTATACTATAAAAGATTGATTAGAGTAGCCTTACACAAATTCTCAAATTAATAGTGCTGGCATCACCGACACTTTCAAAATTACATGCAAAACATAAAAAAAAAATTAGACTAAATATACGGACCATGCAGACACGAATTATGAACTTTTTCTGTCAGTGACCTTGAACTTGCATAAATGACCTAAGTCATGATACAACCTCAAGTCATAAGCAATGTTTGTGTGAAGTAGTAGATTCAAGTTTTTCCATAATAAAGATATGTACCAAACATGAATTATACTATTTTTCTTTCAGTGACGTTGAACTTGCACAGATGACCTTGGGTCAAGGTCATGACATACCCCTTAGGTCATGAGGAATCTTTGTGTGAAATAGGAACTTACCAAGTTTATCCATAAGAAAGATGTGGACCGGACACAAATTATGAAATTTTTCTTCCAGTGACCTTGAACTTTCCCAAATGACCTTGGGTCAAGGTCATGACACTCCCTTAGGTCATGGGTAATCTTTGTGTGAAATGATAACTTACCAAGTTTATCCATTAGAAAAATAAGGACCGGACACAAATTATGAAATTTTTTCTTCCAGTGACCTTGAACTTCCCCAAATGATCTTGGGTCAAGGTAATGACACACCCTTAGGTCTTGGGCAATCTTTGTGTGGAGTAGTAGATTCTATATAATGATCCTCCATAAGAAAGATATGGACACGTTTGCACAGACAGACGAACAGACAGACAAGCCGATTCCTATATACCCCCCAAACTTTGTTTGCGGCGGGTATAATAAATCTACTTACTCCTTAATGTTCATTTCATGATTGTTCAGGTTTTAATTCAAAACAGTTAAAAATTACCTCTGGTGACTGCAATTTCCAACTTTAACACAGTTTTATAAGAAACAAGATGTGTTTGTGAAACACTATGCGCCCGGCGGCAACAAAGTTAAAAAAATCTATTTTTAGCAAATTGATCACAGTCAAGGTCACAAGGTCATTGACCATGGTGTCATTTGAAAGAACTTAATCGGTGGAGTATGCATACTAAATATGAAGTCCCTATCTCCTATGGTTCAAAAGTTATGGCAAAAAGTGTAAAGAGATATTTTTAGCATATAGGTCATAGTCAAGGTCACAAGATCATTGACCTTGCCGTCGTTTGAAAGGACTTTATCGGTGGAGTATGCATACCAAATATGAAGTCCGTATCTCCTATGCTTCAAAAGTTATGACAAACAGTGGAAAAAGCTATTTTCAGCATATAGGTCTCAGTCAAGGTCACAAGGTCATTGACCATGGTGTCATTTGAAAGAACTTAATCGGTGGAGTATGCATACCAAATGAAGGTCCCTATCTCCTATGCTTCAAAAGTTATGACAAACAGTGGAAAAAGCTATTTTTAGCATATAGGTCACAGTCAAGGTCACAAGGTCATTGACCTTGATGTCATTTGAAAGGACTTTATTAGTGGAGTATGCATACCAAATATTAAGTCTCTATCTCTTATTGTTCAAAAGTTATGGCGAAAGTTAAAGTTGACAACAGACAGACAGACAAACAGATAAACAGACAAACAGACAGGACAAAAACAATATACGCCCGGGATCTATCGATCCGGGCGAATAAAAACAGCCTGTCAAATACTGTACCTATTGAAAGTTATTTTTTCGATATCATACATTTTTGAAAACTAATACGAATTTGTTATTGGTATATTTACACACACACAAACATATATACACTTGTATATATATATAGTGTGTGCTAAAATTTCAAGCATCTGCAATGAGTACTTACTGAGAAAACTGAAAGGAAAATTTTGCTAAATTGAAATTTGAAACATTCTGAGACGGACAAACACACACCAACACCCTCACACACACAATCTGCATTGCATTTCTGGCATTTTTTTTAATTTCATTTCCAACATTTTATTATTTCATTTCCGACATAATTTTTTTTTCATTTCCGGAATTTACCTTTGTGGCAATTAAATGTTTTCCAAGTGATTGAAAATAATTATATAAGTTTTATTGCAAAATATTGATTAAAAATGTAAAAATCCATCTACCATACATATACATGTACATGCATACAAAAATTATACTTACATGTATGTAGCACAGAATGTACACTAAATTAAATGTCAGTGACAGCACAAAAAATATATCCAAGACTTTTGATGTACCGTTATCAAGTTTTTAAGTTACAAAGAACTTAAATTTTTCATAGGTAAGTCTTCAAATCTTTCACTAGAGGTACTATCTTAAAAATGTCGGAAATGAAAACAAAAAAATCTCGGAAATGAAAACTTAAAAAATGTCTGAAATGAAAAGTTGATAATTACAAGAAATTCCAGAAATGAAATGCAGCCTATCACCCGTGGGCAAACTAGCTGAAATATTGCCGTAAAATGTTAATTTTTTGTTTATAGTTAACCAATCAGAAAGTTGGAACTCTTCAATTTTGAAAAATATGTACCTGTATATTAGTTTGCTATTTCTGGTATGAAATATTTTGACGCTTGTTAAATAAAATGTGTGAAATTTGATTTAGAACAATTGAAGTCAATAGTACATATCACCGACATTAATACCAGTCAGTTATTATATAAGAGTATACCTCTTTCTAATTTCAAAATGTGCCGGTGAGGGGATTTATTAGCTTTGTTTACTATGGAATGAGTTCTTGGCATTGTCGAACATACATACGTAACCGTAACATGAACTGCAATTCGTTGCTTTCCATAGCAACTCATTAAGCAGCCAATCAAATGACCCATGCATATTTAATAACATACGCTTTTCTGCGAGTTTGCCCACAGGTGATAAGTAAAGACATGATAACCGTGGGTTTCTGATGATGGGTGGGCCAGTAAATTTTGAAAGTTCACTGGTCTGACTGGAAAGTAAGTTCGAGTTTTCATGAAGACTGTATGATATAAGTTCAACAGAGAGTATAGGTTCCATTTGGTTAAGCAAACAAACATATAAGTAATTTGTTAATGCTAAGAAAACCGTTTTATTAAAATCCGAACACTGTCAAGAATTATCACCTGTTCAGGTAAACAATGGTGGAAACAATATTAAGGCACTGAATAGATACTAAATTTTGGTTTGAATTTAAAAAAAAAAAAAAAAAGAAACATAGATAACAGACCTGCCTACCCTTTTCATTGCAAGGGTGTAATTTCAGTACATTTTTGGTGGAATTTCAGATGTAAAAGCGTAATCAATCATGTTGTCCTATTTTTTTTTTAACTATAATACTTTTTTTTTTTTTCGAAACAACTGAAATTGTACATTACTAAACAAAGCTGGTATAAACCTTTCTTAATTTTTCGAATCATCTGTTGGCAAAAAAGTGTTGTAAAATTCCAGCATCCTATATCAAACTCAATTCAACCATACACCTTTAATAGAGCATTCGATCAATTTGTATCAAATCACTTAATTGAAGGCTTGCGTTTGAATGTTAAAACAGATCGTACATTATAACATTGTGTTTTATCTTTTTAACACTCACAATTCTCTATCTTGTGCTAAGCAATGTTAAAATAAACTTAATTGAGCATAAGACGTTTTTCAATATCGTTTAATAGTTAACGTAAGTAGTGCCTTCTCGTCTTCTTCCGAATCTTCGCCATATCAGTTTACATGTAACTACTAGTTATATTATGTACATTATCGAACTAGTCCTCTTGAATTACTTTTATAAGAACTTCTCATTTCTCTAAATTTAGACGTTCATAAGGGAATTTTAACCAAAATATCAAAAGCGTAAAATTAATATAAGTGGAGTAGTAGCGTAATTTTGTGGTAAAAAGCGGAAGGGTAGGCAGGTCTGAAATAACAAATTCTAACTATCACCTTATAAATATTTTTGAAATTACTAATTTTTTGAAATACGTAATATACAAGTATTATAATTTTTTTTCAAAAAGGAAAAAGGTTATTTTGTTCTTCATTTTTTTGTAGTTGATTTACACTTCTGATTTAAATTAAACACATAAAAACAATAATTAACAACATATATATCTTTAATATCTTTTAATTCCACTGGTATCTTTTTTTTAAAATTACATTTTACGATACTTTATTTTAGACAATTGCCTGGAAACTGTAGTGATATTCCTCTCCACGATTAAAACTAAATCACATTCATGTATGTAATGTATGAGAGTTTCCTTTCAGCAAACTTTTATCAATAAGTTATACTGCTACTTCTACTAACAATAAGTTATCCGGATCCTTTATCATATTTATTAACATACCTGGTAAAATTACAGGAGTTTCACTAATGTTGTATAAAAACTAAAAAACGTTTCCTTCCACTAAGTATATTAAATAAAACGATAATATTTTTTATCATATTTTAATAGTAAAATGAAGCAGTGACTCGTTCTTCTCCGTGTGTTTTTTTTCTCCGAGTCCGAGAGACATTATAAACTGCGCAGTATTACGCTGCGCCGGAACACTCTGCAATAATACTGTACATATGAATAAATATACTAAAGGCTGTAATTATTCAGATAAATTCTACACTTTTCAAACCTTACATAATGAAAACAACAATCAGCGATGATCAATATTTTTGTTACAGATGAGAACTGCGTTTAAAACTCCTTCTTCCACAATCTTCACATCAAAAATGGCTGCGCCTCGTTTTCAGATATTGGTACACCGCACCCGATCGAAAAAAAAAAATAAACTCAGCCCTCTGTTGATCTTATTCCTGACGTACACAAACTATAAAAATTGATTCTACATTAAATAATGCAGAAACACTTACTAACTGAGGGTGCTTCCACACAACTATAACCAATAATGGCTTTGCTGTTCCTTAGAAGAAAATTTTTAAAGATTTTTCCTGTATTTCTATGTTAAACTTTGATCCCCCATTGTGGCCCCACTCTACCCCGGGGGTTCATGATTTGAACAAACTTGAATCTACACTACCTGAGGATGCTTCCACATGAGTTTCATGTTTCCTGGCTCAGTGGTTCTTGAGAAGAAGATTTTTAAAAGGATGCCATTAATTTTTCACTAATTCATAATTATCTCCCCTTGGAAGAGGGTGTGGCCCTTCATTTGAACAAACTTGAATTCCCTTTACCTAAGGATACTTTGTGGCAAGTTTGATTGAAATTGGCCCAGTGGTTCTTGAGGAGAAGATGAAAATGTGAAAAGTTTACGCCGACGCCGACGCCGACAACGACGACGACGACGACAGACAACGGACAAATTTTGATCAGAAAACCTCACTTGAGCCTTCGGCTCAGGTGAGCTAAAAACTGAAAATGTTGAAATATTCAATCACCCACAACTGCATCACGACGGACAAAACAACACTGAAAGAATAAGGTTACTGGAGTGATTGACTCAGATGATCTTATGAAATACTAGTACAAATATCTAAATGAAGGTAGACTTAAATGACTTACCTGAAAAAGTACTCTGAGAAGGATCCATAGCTACAAATTCTGAAATCAGTGAATTATAGTGGGTAAGAAATTATATCTCTGTAATTTTTTTAAAAATTTTATTCTATAAATTTAACGATCGTATTTAAAGAGAAAGCATCCAACATTCTTTTAATTAATATATCTATATTGTAGAATGAAGATATAGACAATTTATATAGGTGTCGGAAACGAGGGGGGGGGGGGGCTACCTCCCATTTATTTTTTTTTCAAATGTACACATACTATATGTATTGAACATTGGGGCGTAGGTTAACATCCCCCACTTTCAACAGGCACTTTACAGTGTAGTGAAAGAAAGGTAAGTGGTAATGTTTAAAGAAGATTGCTATTGATCCTCCTCGCCACCCCCCACCCAATGAAATAGATATTTCGTGTTCGGACACCTTTCACATTTTTCTTTGGCTTGTCAAGGTTCCGACGCCAATGTTTTTAAAATAAAAATATCAGAAAAGGAAACACTTACCTTTTGAAAGCCAGTCGTTGGTACAATATTCAATATTTGACCCTATATGAAATGTATTTAAAGTTAAACAAGATGTGTTTGTTAAACACTGATGTCCTCATATGGCAACATAGCAAAGATTAAAATTTTCTTTAATGAAAATTTTATATATTGGTACGAAAGGTAGGGTACTCTCACTGGAAATACAATTGTGAAATATGAATGTAGGCAAAGGATAAAAGAACATGGGTGGATAAGGCGAGCGAAGTGCCTATAGTGCGACAGAAAAGAAGTGAAAATTCTAATCTCAATTAAATCCAATTTTTATTTGATATGTCATCTAATATTAAAGTATTCTTGATGAAAAACCTCTACCATTTACAAAAATATCACAAAAACAGAAAATATTTGCCTATGAAAAAGCTTACACACACTAAAAATAACAAAAACGATTATTTTCTCGTACTTTAGCAACATTTTTCAATATGAGTGGGTCTTCGCTCCATTTTTTGCTGGATGATCATAAAAGTAAGCATTTAAAACACATTTTTGGTTTACAAAAACATGGAGTAAAGACCTACAACTTAAAAGAACACTTTTATGACGACACGGCATTTTCATCTTTTCGAGAAATACTTCAGTCCATTAAGTCGCGGGCCATATATAAACATGATTTAAATGCCCAAAATCATCATGAGTGATGAAGCATAGTGGTTAACGCAATATGCTATTGATACGTCGGATTTTTATTGCTAGGGTTCGAATCCCACGAATACCATCTATCAAATTTATGAAAGAATATTTTTTGCGCGATTTTTTTTCTCTCAGAAAAGTTTTTTTCCTCATAATTTCGAAAAATTCAATAATTAAAAGTTAATTGAAATACTCAATTCACATACTGAATATGATTTCTTAATTTCGGACGCTATAGGCATTTTGCCCGCCTTGTTCCCCCATCTTCTTTTTAATAAGTACAGAAATCTTCAAGGTCAAGATCATTGGTATCCAATGAAAGGTCTTGCCACAAAAATACATTTGTAAAGTATGGAAGCTTTAGCCCTTACCGTTCAGAAGTTATGGTGAAGGTTAAGATTTTAAATGAATTTATTATATGAAAGGTCTTGTCACAAGGATGAAATATGTTAAGTATCAAAGTACTAGACTAACCCATGAAAAGAAATGGTGAGTGTTTTTTTTAAAGTAGGTCAAACACCAAGGTCAAGTTCAAAGAGTCAAAGTTCTTAGTATCCAATGAAAGGGTCTTCTCAGAAGGATTATATGTGATAAGTGATGAGATGAGATCATAAGTATGAGATCATTAGCCCTTAGCGCCAAGTTCAAAAGTTGGTGAAGGTTAAAGTTTTTTCATAATTACAAAATCTCCAAGGTCAATCATTGGAATTCATAGAAAGGTCTTGCCACATACAATATATATGTAAAGTATGGAAGCCCTAGCCCTAACCGTTCAGAAGTTATGTGAAGATTAAATTTTTTAAAATTTAGTTCAATCTCCAAGGTCAAAGGGTTAAAAGTCTTGCTATTAAATGAAAGGCTTTGTCACAAGGATTTAAAATGTAAGATATGAAAGCATTAGCCATAAACCTTCAAAAGTTATGGTCAAAGTTTGATTTTTAAAAGTAGTCAACTCTAAGGTCAAGGTCAAAGGGTCAAAGTTCCTGAAATCCAGTAAAGGGTCTTTTCACAAGGATTACAAATGTAAAGTATGAGAGCCCTATCTTTTACCGTTAAAAAGTTATGGCCAAGGTTAAAGTTTTTAAAAGTATAGATTTCTCCAAGGTCAAGGTCAAAAGGTCAAGGTTGTTGGTATCCAATAAAAGGTCTTGCCACAAAAAATACTTATGTGAAGTATAAATGTCCAGGTTACTACTGTTTTAAAGATATGGCCAAAGTAAAAGTTTGGGAATTTTTGTGTTAAAGTGGGTTAAATTCCAAGGTCAAGGTCAAAAGGTCAATTAAAGATATGGCCAAAGTAAAAGTTTGGGAATTTTTGTGTTAAAGTGGGTTAAATTCCAAGGTCAAGGTCAAAAGGTCAAATTTGGTGGAACCCAAAGAAAGGTCTTTTCACAAGAAATACGCATGTGAAATATGAAAGTCAAAGCTCCACTAAATCAAAAGTTATGGGCAAGGTTAACGTTTTTGCGGACAAACAGATAAACAGAGAGACAGCTAGACAGACGGACGGACACGACAAAAACTATATACATGTACCCCCGAGGCATAAAAAAATATATATTGCATTGCACATGTAAAGTTTAATAAATTTTGATCCTAAACAAAATTGTAATGTGCATTTACGCCTAATTATCTTTACTCATAATCAGTGACATTTTTCAAGCCGGATAGGTAGAAGCGTATGTTGCAACCACTATTGAACTAACGACCACTATTGAAATATAATTATATCAATAGTGGTTGAGAGTGCATTTCAATAGCAAATATAGTCAGTAACCACTATTGAAATATAACCACTATTAAAATAATTATATCAATAGTGGTTGAGAGTGCATTTCAATAACAAACATAGGTAATAACCATTATTGAAATACGACCACTACTTATATAATTATTTCAGTAGTGGTTGAGAATGCATTTCAATGGCAAATTAGTTAGTGACCACTGTTGAAACACGTTTACTATTGAAATAATTATTTCAATAGTTGGTGAGATTCATTTCAATAACAAATATAGGTTGAAACCACTATTGAAATAATGTTCACTTTTGAAATGAAGACTTCAATATGAAATAAATTATTCATTGCTATAGTGCTTTGAACAATGAATCCAAAGTATATTGAAGTAATTATTTCAGAAGCTGCTGACCACAGTGAAACTTTTATTTCAATAGTGGTTGAAACCTGTGGTTACCATATTGAAATGCACTCTCACCCACTATTAAATAATTATTTCAATAGTGCCCTTATTTCAATTGTGTTTGAAACCTAGGGTTACCAAAATGAAATGCACTCTCACCCACTACTAAAATAATTATTTCAATAGTGGTCAAAAATGTATTTCAATAGTGGTCAGTATTTATGTGTTTGTATTGCACTTTTTACCACTATTGATATAATTATTTCAATAGAGGTCGTATTTCAATAGTGGTTATTACTAACTATGTTTCCTATTGAAATGCATTCTCAACCACTATTGATATATATAATTTCAATAGTGGTCGTATTTCAATAGTGGTTACTAACTATGTTTGCCATTGAAATGCATTCTCAGCAGCAGCAAGCGATTTTTTGTCCCCCGCTTTCGCGAAAGCGAGGGGACATTAAATCTCATTCGTCTGTCTGTCAGTCTGTCTGTCTGTCTGTCCGTCACAAAAACTTTAACCTTGCCAATAACTTTTGATCTAGTGGAGCTATGACTTTCATATTTCACATGTGTATTCCTTGTGACAAAACCTTTGTTTGGGCACCACCAAATTTGACCTTTTGACCTTGACCTTGGAATTTGACCCACTTTTACAAAAAAAATTCTAAAGTTTTACTTCAGCAATAACTCTTGAACAGTAAATACTAAGGCTTTTATATTTCACATATGTATTCATTGTGGCAAGACCTTTCATGGGATACCAACAACTTTGACATTTTGACCTTGACCTTGGAGATTTCAGTACTTATGTAAAAACTTTAAACCTTGGCCATAACTTTAAAACTGTAAGGGCTAGGGCTTTCATACTTCACATATATAATCCTTGTAAGAAGTCCTTTCATGGGATAACTAGAACTTTGACCTTCTGACCTTGACCTTGGAGTTTGGCTTATTTTTAAAAAAATTAACATTGGCCATAACTTTTGAAAGGTTAGAGCTAGGGCTTTCATACTTCAAATATGAAATCCTTGTGACCATTCCTTTAATTGGATATCAAGCACTTACACCCTTTGACCTTGACCTTGGAGTTTGACCAACTTTTTAAAAACTTTAATCTTGGCCATAACTTTTGAATGGTAAGGGCTAGGGCTTTCATACTTTACATACGTAATCCTTGTGAGAAGACATTTCATTAGATACCAAGAACTTTGACCCTTTTACCTTGACCTTGGAGTTTGACCAAATTTTTAAAATTTGGGTACCAATATATTTGATATGCAATTAAGTAAAGATCTTCGCTTTGTTGCCATACAGGGTTATAAGTGTTTCACAAACGCATTTTGTTCCTTTTAACTTTTGATTGAAAAGAGCTACATGTAGGGCTTTCATATGCCTTGGCCTTCACGATTGACCTTATTTTTTTTCTTCTGAAAAATCAACTTTGGTGATAATTTCTTAATGACATATGATAGGGTGTTCATATTTGACATCTCACCCACAAAGACACCGAAAGCGGGGGACCACAATTCTTTGAATTTGCTTGTTTGTCTTTCGATTTGTCCCTGTGATTGTAGTACGTTTATACGGAAACGTACGGAAGCGTAAATGGCTCTACGCGTGTTGTGTTATAACTTTTTATATTATTTATACACATATTTTGAATTGTATTAAGATGTTTTTACATAATTAAAAACAACCTTTTTGTTCAAACACTTGTTAAATAAGGAGTTGTAAAACTTAATATTTTGATAAGACGATAAAATATAAGACAATATACGAAGTTATAACACAACAAATGTAGAGCCATTTACGCTTCCGTAGAAACATATAACCTCCTTGTGATGTTGTGTTATACCTTAAAATGGAAAAAAATTAATTTTCATTGAACGATTTATTCGAAGTATTACGAATTGGTTGACATTGAAGAAATCATGATAATTTTTTAAGCAATAACATTTGTTGCAATGAAAAAATGCAACGAAATATTTTCATAATCTTAAAGAATGCGAATTAAAATATCGATATGTGGTAATATCTGTTGTAAGAATACCAATCCAAGTTTGTCCTCCTTAGGGGCTAGATCAAATGTTCAATATCTGATAATTAACGAGATAATTTCGGGAAAATTTGTCCACTATTTAAACTATGTCTTAAATAATGTTCTTAATTAGCTTGGGGAAAATGGGTAGTCATATAAGCATGAAATATTTTCGTTTTTCATCTGTTGTGATGCAATGCATTAAATATAACCTTAAAATGATGTAAATTCTGAATTTCAAGAAAGTTATATACATGTACTTTCTTTGATAATTTGATTGTCGCAAGTCTATACATACTCTATATTTTAACATTATGTGTACATTAATAAAATTATTGAAATAATAAATGCATTTTGTCCTCTTTACTTTTAAAGATAATACACAAGCTCATAAGTTAATAAATCATGCAATAATTTATTTTATAAATCAGATTTATGTTATAATTTGTACAATCATACACATTTTATGAAGATATTCTTTGAGTACATTTTAAAAGCATAATTATACCTAAAGAATTATAACTCTGTAAAAACTGCAAATTTCTTTTTGTTTATTCTGAGGAAAAAAAACATTGCACTAACCCACAGCTTGAAAGTTTATAGAATTTTATTTCTAATAATATTTTTTTTTAATTTTGGAGAATAAAATTAATTAGATTTGAATTCATACCTGAACAGTCACAGATTTTACTGAAAGATATTACTGTAGCGTCGAAAGTTTTAGCGATTGATAAATTAGTTCTTCTCCATTTACCGTCTTTACAGAAACAAAATTCAGTATCGTCACATCTTCCGACGATCTGATGTAAAGAACATCCATCAACTGTTAATAAAAAAAAATATTAAGGGAAAAATAACTCTATGGAAGCCTATGAAAGAGAATCGTCTAGTCTACATACACACTGAAACAGTAAACAAATTATGTTTTCAATTTTTTCTCATATCGAAGAAAAAAGTATTCACAATAAATGGATTCTATATAGAGGTTTTGGGGTGTCATGTTTGAATTTTTAGAAAAATGAAGTTTTCATATTTTAATCGTAGAACTATGCAAAAAACTCCCTGCAATCTCAGACAAAAGGGGAGAATGTCTTCCTGCTAATATTTAAGAATAAAACTAAATGGAATGGATAGGGAAATTATGAAAACTGGTCAACGATGTATCTTGTATAACATACTTAGTAACAGAATACAGCATGCATTAAGTTGAGAAGAAAATCATAGTGCAATTGATGGAAGTTTGTTTGGGTTTTGTAATTGAATTGCATGAGTGAATAAGAAAGGCAAGAACATGCTGTATGCTGTTGGTTTTTTAACGTTTCCACAAAGGAACATTTTTCAGATGTTAGAGTCTATACTGAAAAGTTTTAAACCAATCTTGACGATAACGTTGGCATATACCAACTTCACATCAAGGGCTTTAAAAAATCATTCCACCTCTGTAATTGTCAAGACATTGGCACCGAAATCGATATTTATACAGTTGGCAATCATGATTTAACATTCACCCTAGCATTGACAGACTTTTTGCTCTATCTTGGTCTATGAACTCGGCATATTTGCGTCGGTATTTCTCTCACTCACGAGCGTATCCTTAATAGTGCGCCCACTTTGTGTTAGCATGTTCACCTCTAGGAAAATGTAGACAGAGTTTGTCAATACTTTTTTTTATTCTACAAACATTTACTTCACCAAATCAGCCTGATTTGTAACCCC
>PRKT01000077.1:1039023-1101210 GCA_003671525.1 Saccostrea glomerata
CCCCCCCCCCCCCCTCAATCGAAAATCTGTGGGATTCACTGGATGGTAGGGTTTATTATATCAAACCTCACTTCAATTGACAATTTACAGAGTTTTATTTTTTTTAATTTAAGGTAGGTCCGTACTTTCAGAATTTTCTGTCAAACTGTTTATTTTTCTATTTGAATATCTTGAGCAAGTCATAATCTAACTAAAACACCCAGAAAAAACATATCTTTGCAGGTTAATTTTCATGCAACATGTCTCGGAGTACATACCTCTAAAAATTCAACAGCCAAAATTCAACATAAAGAAGTGTGACATCATATTATGTATAGCTATGTACCAAATCACATCAAATTAATGCTAAAATTTATGAAAATCAAAAATATTCATTTGTCAAGAGAATATTTGAAATTTCTATTGGAAAACACTAAAAAATTGATGTTGATTCTGTCAAAATCTGTCATGGAAAAACCTCAAAATATCTTTATTTTAAAAATTTCTCAAAATCTTATATGTTTACATACTATTTTTTCTTAACAATTATTTAGAATTATATCTTAGGTTAGCAAAAACACTTACTCTATTATGGTTGACCAGAAAAAATTCACAAAACAGACATTGGAACACCTATACCCCCATTTTTGGAATATCTATTTTTCAATCTTTCTTCGCAAAATTTATTTTAAAAAGTAAATTTTAAAAGATGATATAGGCTTAAAATTAAAAATAAAATAGATCTCAAGTTAGTTTGTTTAGAAAAAATTAAAAAGCTTTAGGTCCTAAAGGCAATTGAGAATTCTCTGTCTGTGTATGTACTATATTACATATAGATCCTATAGACAGAGTGCAAAGTGGTTATTCCTATAAATAATGTACATTAAATGCTTTGTGTGCACAATGACAATATATGATAAACAAATATATACTTGCTAAATTATTTTCAATCATCCAAAATATTTTATTTCAATAGACAAATGATAATCAAAATTTTATATTGGTGTGTAAAATTAAAACCGGATCCGTAAAAGTGTGGACCTGCCTTAATGTCACGTGCCAGATTACTTATCAGTTACATATAATTTTTTAGCATTTTAAATTGCTAAACAAGGGACGTTTCATCACTTGTACTAAAAGCAATATGAGCTGCATGATTGACATCGGAAAATTTTTAGCAAAATTGTAATTAACTATTTCAATGACAGAAAAAAGAACATGTATAAGCTTCTGTTATTCATATTTGCGATGGAAGAACTCTTTATAAGGTTTAATTGAAGCAAAATTGCATAATTGTGGTCCTGTACAATAATGATTTTTTATATAATACTGCATATTCGATTGTACAGAAATATTTCTTCTGATACATGTTTAAACTTTATTTTGGTTTTATTCATCATAGGGGTTTTTAAATTAGATTTTTAAATTATTTATAATAACACAATTAACCAGCAAAATAAAATTCTCAAAAATGCAGCTCAGATTTCTTAATGAAATAATCAAAGCAAACCATTATATATCAGAAAATACAATGAAGCGAATTACTTAGTAAGTGGTAAAATTATTTTGAATGTTTAGTTTGGGTGTTTCTAATTGAACGTCAGTTGTTACATACATGTAATTACACGCAAATTCTTTAATAACGAGAAAAAAAATAATAATATAGCTAATAATTCTTGAGGACACCCCACTCTTCGTGACTATCAACATGATCCATGAATTAACTTTAAAGTTATAAGAGAGAAACAAAGAGTCCCTGCTTCTTTAATTGCAACAAATTTATACATAATTATGAATTTATATAATGTCTATTACCATAGTGCAGTTACATATATAGGTAGAACTCGTGCTTACTCAATGTTCATGTAAATCGTCGATTAATATTAGCTGTTATATTTATGGAACACCTGTTTTACATGTATTCGAATGAGCCATTCGACCGCTTCTTTTCTTTCTTAAAAAATTAGCGTGTCATCAACCAAAAAAAAAAAATTAATTAAAAAACAAAACCAAGCAAAAAAGGAACTGTATTCATTGTCCAAACACGAAAATCCTATTTCGTGGGGGAAGGGAGTAGGATACTAGGTATTTCACTAAATATCATATCAAAGATTGAAATTACAAGAACATGGTCTACACGTGTATTTGCAATTTCTAAAACGAGGTAAATTATTGAATAAGTTGATGAAACAAAAATATCAGCAGTCTCGTTTAAAATCATTTTGTAAATTCTATGGTCGATACAATGACCTTGTCAGCAAATGCAATTTATCATTGAGTCAAATGCTGACGGACGTTTTTCATATTAATTGTTAGGCCATTATTTACACACTGAAATGACGACGGATTTTTCCATTATTTTCAATCATGACAATGAGCACACGGCGAATGGGACTGGCCGGTGTAACGACGAAAAGTGACTACCATAGAATATTGATCGGGGGTCATTTTTCTACGTAGAAATTTGGCCCCCTGGTCAATATTCTACGTAGAAAAATAACCCACTTTTTTGTAGAAACTATGGCCTTTGAGTGGTTTTTCTCCGTGTGCATTATAGAAAAATGACCCCGTAGAATAATGACGCTTGTCATTTTTTGATGCAAAAACATTCGTTTTGGTAGGAATATTCTTGTTAGGCGAACACATACGGGTAATATCAAGCATCCTTTTGATATGAAGTGTTCATTTCTGAAATTTTTAAGCTTAATAACGAAATCAAAGCTATACTATACATTTGACATTTTATTAATGTACTTTACATTAATAATACAAACCGTTTTATCCCCATGAAAGGAAAACAATATCTATTAAAATGTTCTAAGGCTATTAGAGCAAAGATACGCGCATTTACATGTATAGATTTGTTTATTGGATTTTACACAGCAAACCTTCATAGTTGTCATTTTAATTTTTAAAAAGGTCATTTTCTAGATGTTGTAAGAAAAAGAAACTTTAAAAAGTTTTCATAATTGTAAATCTTTTTTATTTTACCCTGGATAAATAATTTGTAAAAATCAAAATAACGTGTTTTTTTTAAAGTTTAAAGTGTTTGATCCCTACTTTTAAAGCTAGTGCGAAAAGTACCGCTTGCTTAGAAAATTAGATCTAATAAAAATATTTGGTTTTCTATGAATAAATTTTCAAACATATAAAAATAGGGATGATTTAATTTGTAAAAATAAGTACTAAATTAAATTGCCTATGACCTATGATACCAGGGACACAAAAAGTGGTTACCTCAAAACCTTTAAAATGTCTATTTGCTAGTGTCAACAAAACCTTAACAGAATGGGGGTTGTAGCATAAAAAATGAATAACTAAAAGAAGATTTCCGAGAAGGTTGAACTATTATTCACTCAGATGTGAATTTTTGGAGAATTTTTTAAATTCATTATAAGAATGTTCTCGATGTGTATGGTATGTCCCGTATATTCAAGAAAAAGTATAGTACCTTAAATAAGGTAGTTAAAAAGTATTTATTTTAAAGCAGAATGCATACAGATATATAAATGTAAGAACTACGGGAATTAAGAAATGCATTTAAATAACGTTGCTTTTCTTGTTTCTATGCTATGTTTTTGGATTTGTAAAAATTTTCAAAAATATGGATTCAAATGGTTAAAAGTTCACATTTCGGGGGCTTCCAGACAAGTTTATGGTTATCAGAAACATGAAGGATATCGAAATAACGAATAGAAATAATTTCAAAGTCCATAAAACAATACAAAATACGGACCTCCAAAACATCAGAGGTGGGATCAGGTGCCATGGAGGAGTGAGCATACCTTGCTGACCGGTCACACCAGCCGTGTGCTCCTTGTCATATCGGGAAATAACAAAAATCCGTCGTCAATTCAGTGTATAAATACACTGTAATGCAATGACAATTAGTTCGAAAAACGTCAGTCAGCATTCGACTCAATGATAAATTGTATTTGCTGACAAGGTCATTGTATCGACCATAGAACTTTCGAAATGATGACTAGTACTTTAAACGAGACTGCTGATATTCTAGTTTCATCAACTTATTTGTCAATAAATAACCTCGTTTAAGAAATTGTTCATAGGTAGAACATGCTCTTGTATATTGAATGAATTGAGATATATAAACTCCATATGCAGGTGATGAAGGTATATAGCATATGTAAGAGAAGTTGACGATAGAAAAGTTAAAGTCATCACGTTTATCATAGAGCTTGGTTGTTAGATTACCATTAACGTCTTTTTCAAGTTAAATATCCAAGTATGAAAAGATATGTCAGACTCCGTAGTATCTTTTATCAGAATATATCGTGTCATTTTCGAAACAAAACCTTAGAATGTTAAAAAAACACACACCCAATATACTGGTAATGATAAATTTATGCTTCTCAATGAATTAATATTCAATGGGGGTTCTGTAAGCCAAAAAAAATCCATACTAGATACATTGATTATGATGTTGCTATTAAGATATGCAATCAAACATATGTTGGGAAGGAGTAAAGTACATTCCCCCTCCTTGCATTTGAAAGTATAAAAAAATATCAGGAGACACAGATATAAGGTTTTATTGTATAAAAAAAGTAGGGGGTCATTTTTCAAAGTGTGTGGAGTCGTAGAATTATTGGTCTGGAATGTTTTTCTACGGTCGAAAAATAACCCTACTTGTCGTAGAATATTGACCCTGTGTCATTTTTCTACGTAGAAAAATGACCCCCTGGTCAATATTCTAGGGGGTCACTTTTCGTCGTTACACCGGCATGGGATGCTCACTCCTCCAAGGCACCTAATCCCACCTCTGATGTTTGGAGTTCTGTATTTGATCTGCTCTTTATTTGTATTGTTTTAAGGACGTTAGAGCTTGAATACTGCTCGTTATCTCCATATATTTAATTGAACTTCAGCATTGTTATTGGATAACATATTCAAATCTATCATTATTTAGATATATACACACATACTCTTTAGTACCTTTTTAATAAAACAATATTTTTCTGAATGTTATTTGACAGACAGACAAAATCATTGATTGTGTAATCATTGTGCAAATTTTCTGGTCTGGGATATGATCAATGAGTAAAACCATGGCCCAGTAAAATGATTTTGCAGACTACAAATGCTTCAGGAACTGTTTAATTCATAGAAAGAAGACAAAAGAATTTGCACAAGAGCAACAATTTATAACTTTGAATACTATATACTATGTCCTTGTTTACAATGCTGTTTTATCCACTAACAAATATTGCATTATGTTTGGCATCAAAATGTTCCTGAATTTTAAAGCTTATTTTGTGAAAAACTAAACCTGCTGAAAACAATACGTGATGTTGGTAACTATCATTTTAGGTACGAATATACCTGTATTCAACATACATAATTAGCAATAATAATTTCATTTCAATAAGAAGTCTTCCATGTGCGTGACTTTTCTCTTTGACAAATTGTTAACAAGATGTTTTCAAGGCACCTTTCAGTCAATGTTTGTTGCAGGGATATAAACGATAAAATATATCTATTGTTGAGTTGGAGTACAGATCAAAATCTGGAACTTTCTGTTTCATCCTTATCCATGCAAGTTAGGATCAAGCTCTGAAGATTTAATGAGTAGAATTAATTTTATTATTATCTCATTATAAATATTATGAAAAATCATGTAGAGTTCTTTGTAGAAAAAGTGACTTTTCAATTAGTAAGAAAACTTCTGCCAGTCTTCGACCTAACAAACTGTATTAACATATAAGGCCATTGTATCGAGTCTTGTACTTACGAAATGACAAAAATTAACGACACAATTGATCCCTTTCATAGTTAAGCTATCTCTATATATCAAATGAAAGTTGCAATAAAAATGAACCCTCGATATGTGTAAATATCGAAGGCCACAGAAAAAGATTTCTTTCATGTTTTAATATTTAATTAATTTTTGGATCTCAAAAAAAATAAATAAAAAAACCAAACAAACAAACAAAACCAAAAAAAAAAAAAAAAGAAAAAAGAAAGAAAGAAACACAGAAATACAAGCCTGCTTAAAATGTAAAACAATTAGTATAAATGGAATTCAAGGAGATTGCTTCATCTTGTTCTCCAACAGACATCTTGTTGATAGCAATCTTAGTGTATTTGTGTGTACGAGGGGTTATCAAAAAGTTCGTGGACTGAGGCTATAAAATTGGTACTATGTAGTCTGTACTTTCAAAATTTGTATGGAACATAAAACAACTACAAATAAAGAAATGTTGAAAATCTTAACTTGATACGTTCATTATATGCCAAATTATTATAAAATAAAAACAATATTATATGATCACCTGGCGCTGTCGCCGTTTAGTTTCATGACGTCCGACATCGTCATTGTTTTTCAATGTCCGCTTCTTCTACCCCATTTACTTATTTTGACGAGATTCCCTGGAGCTAAGTAAGGACTTAAACCCGCCTTGTTTATATGAATTTACAAGGCCATGAACAGCGGTTTTCAATGAATATAATATTCCAAACGAATTTATACATTGGGAGAGATCCTCGCTTGAATTTGCCAGCATATTTTGTTTTAGGAGTTCAATATCTACAACACATGATCAAAGTCATTTTTGAAGTGATTGATTTTTCACACCTTCACTACAAATTGACATCAACCGTGGATCCCTTTTCTATCTTAATCTATTTTGACATTAAAAGAAAAGTACTCTGGATGAAAATTAGGTCTTTGTAGCCAGTTTAAAATTTTTTAGGTCTATATCATTTTCAGGGGCAAAACTTTATAGAATGTTGGAAAAGAAACCCCCTTCCCCCTTTTAACGTCACTTTCAGGGCCGTATTTGTTTGGACATACCATGTAAAGTTTACGATGAAATTTCATAGAACTTCCAGAATGAAGTAAAAATTTCATATTTTATGCAACAATAGTGTCCGAATACATATCCAAATTAACGGGATTTTTGGATGTCAAATGTTTATATCAAAAGATTTTTTTTCTCAATTACACTTAGGTCGCAAAAACGTCGTGTTCGAGGTTGCACCGCCTGTACATACCATTGCTCACAAAAACATTACCATTTTATCAAATAATAAAAATTATGATTTATGGTTTATTGTTTAGATAGGAAAGATGATGCTAACTAGATATTTAAAAATTAATTGATGTACCTAATGCGGTTTTAATTTTATGGCACTAGTCCACGAACTTTTTGATAACCCCTCGTAAAATCAGAATGGTTAATAACAAAGTATGCTTGTAGACCAATGACAATACATGAAAATTGGCAAAGTTTATTAAATGTTAACACTGCTTCTCTGTCATCCAGATGTTAGTATTAAGATATGCATCGATTGACACTCCATCCCTGCATGCTGAATTTAGTAAAACAGTAAACAAAAAATTATGATAAAGTTCATATATCCCCACCCTTGGGCGGCAATTCTTGACCAGAGAACATCATTTTGAAAATTCTGGTGGAAGACGTATCGGCAAAGATTATCGTTCATAAGATGTATGTTTCATTTCGCCCGTACATATGTGCAATCATTCGCGTGGGTTTCCGACGATGATGTGCATTATTTTTTTTCAAACCCTGAAGATGTACAACAGTGTCAAGTGAAAGGTGAGCGTCGTGGGCCTATTATTGGTATAGTGTCTGTGGATGACACATTACTATTTGCAACTGCCTTTTTTGTCAATAAGACACAATTTTATGATCAAGTTTATTTTTCTAATATCCAACAAGTCCTTGTATGTACATGTGGAATCAAGATATTGATATCTAGGATGAATTTGATATATAATGTTTAAATATAGAGGGGAATTTATTTCTTTACACAAAGAATATTAGGAATAATTTGAGTCACATTACAAAAAGAGCAAAATGTATTGAATATTTTATCGAAAGTTAATTTTCCTCTGCTGATTTTGAATTTTCAAGCATGACTGTTGGGGTGACATTAAAATTGATTTTTAGAAATAGATTTTCTTAGAACTGATACGAAGCATTCTTTCTACCCCTTGGATAGGCCAGCATGTTAAGAGTGGATTTCCAGGGAGAAATTTTGAACCTTTTACGATATTACATTTTACAATAAATATTTATACATGCATATATGTAAATTAAATGGACCATTTTAGTTTATTTTACTATCCAGTATTTGATTTGATGTGACATTTGCATAATAGTTTATATCTGTTTATTTATTACATTTCTTGTACCTTTAATTATCTTAGAAACGCATATTAGTAGATGTTTTGTATTTAAAATAAAGAAATCGCGCAACTTTGAAAGTAAAATATAAATGAATGATAATGAACAAATTCCTTTCTCGAGATTCTCTCTTGATTATGAAAAGCAAATTTTAACCGAAAATCTAAGCAGGAGTTTAAGAATTCTTTAAATCTTATTTCTAATAGTATATAAAGCGCAAAGTCTCGAGAAGTTTAAAGGAGATGGGTGAACTTAGCGTGCAGAAAGCCCAATAGCTTCGGATATATAAAAATCATATTCAAATTGTGAATTTAGTATTTAGAGTAAAGTTCTCATCATTGATTTTTATGAAATCATGAGAAACAAAAAGTTTTAAGGAAAATTTTTCGTAAAAATTTATTCTTTTATAAAAAGAAATAATGTGGTATCCATTGGGTTCGAACCCTGGCAATAAAAATCCTGAGATGCATTCTCTTTTGAGACCAGCACGCTAACCAATACGCTACACAAGTGCTGATGAAGTGTGGCATTTAAATCATGTTTGTGATATGACCACTTAAAGGACTTCAAGTATTTCTCGAAAAGATACGAAAGTTATGTCATAAAATTATATTTTTAAGGTATAGTGTGTCTTTGCTCCATAATTTTGGAAACCAAAATATGTATGTTTTTATGCAAACTTTGAGGATTACCTTTCCAAAAAATGGAGAGAAGACCCACTCATAACGAAAAATAGTGTTACAGTGTGAAAAAATGACTCGTTTTGTCCTCTTTCGTGTGTATATATAATATTTCATAGGCAAATAACTTCAATCTTCATGAGATTTGTTCCAGTTGTAGAGATTTTACATAAAGTATACTTTAATGTTAGATGAAATGTTAAGGAAAATTTTGATATAATTAAGATTTAGTTTTTCACCTTCATGTTTGTCGCATTATGGGCTTAAATCTCGTCATGTCCACCCATCTCCTTTCTAGATAAAAAAGGAAGCAGTAGAATGGATCCAAAATATTATAATTGACAGAACTTTTGACAGTTTATCTTCTCATTTTAAATACACAGGCCATCCTTCAAAATAGGATAGGCAAAAAGGAAAAAAATCAATTGGTATGTAATTTATAAGAGTAATGACTTGTTTTCAATTTCCTATCGCTGTACTTTCTGTAAAGTGAGAGACTAATATAAAAATTTATAACTTGGAATACTATTTTCTAATTGCTCGTTTAAAATGCTGTTTACCCTCTTATAAATATGGCATTATGTTTTGGCATCAAAACGTCCCTGAATTTGTAAGCTAATTGTGTGAAAAACCAAACCTGCTTAAACTAATATGTGACATTGGAAACTGTTATTTTTAGGTACGTCAGTATACAGGTAATTAGCAATAATGATTTCAATTCGGCAAGAAGACTTCCAGTGTGTTTTGCATTTTCTTTGGGTTAAATATATATATATATATATATATATATATATATATATATATATATATATATATATATATATATATATATATATATATATATATATATATATATATATATATATATATATATATATATATATATATATATATATATATATATATATATATATATATATATATATTGATATAAGAATGTCTTCAAGGCACCTTTCAGTCAATTTTTGTTGCATGGATATAAACCATAAAATATATCTGTTGTTGAGTTGGAGTACAGATTAAAATAATTTGAACTTTCTACTATATCCTTCTCTATGGAAGTTAAATTCAAGCTCTGAAGATTTCATGGTAGATTAAGAATCAATTTTATTCTTATTTGATTATAAATATTATGAAATATAGAAATTCGTATAGAAAGTTCTTTGTATGAAAAGCGACTTTACAATTAGAAAACTTCTGACAGTCTTCGACCTAACAAACTGAATTTAAAAATAAGGTCATTGTATCGACTCTTGAACATACGAAATGATAAAAATTAACGACACAATTGATATAACTTTTATAGTTAAGCTATCTGTATATATCAAATGAAAGTTGCAATAAAAATGAACCCTCTATATGTCTTAATATCGAAGGCCACAGCAAAGATTCTGTTCATGTTTTAGTATTTAATTGATTTTTGGATATCAACAATTACATTAATACATGTCCGCGTAAAATGTAACACATTTGGTATCAATGAAATTCAAGCAGATTGCTTGCTCTCAAAAAGACATCTTATTCATATCAAGCTTAGTGTATTTGTGTATAGAATCAGAATGGTTAATAAAAAGTATGCATGTAGACCAATGACAATATACGAAAAATTGCAAGTTTCATTAAACGTTTACATTGCTTTTCTGTCCTCCAGATTTATTAAGATATTCATCGATTGATACTCCATCTCGGTATGCTGATTATATAGTAAAACAGTAAACAAAAATTATGATTAAAGTTCATATAACCCCACCTCTGGGCGCCAATTCTTGACCAGAGAACATCATTTTGAAAATTCTGTTGGAAGAAGTAACGGCAAAGATCATCATTTATAAGATGTATATTTCATTTAGTTTGCTCGTATATGTACAATCATCGTCGAAAACCCACGGTGTGTCTCGATTGTCTAATCTAAGATAACCGAGACCGACTGCGTGGGTTTCCGACGTTGATCTGCAAAATTTTTCAAAAGCTGAAGAGGTACAGCAGAGTCAACTGACAGGTGAGCCATATTGTTGGTATAGTGTCTGTGGATGACATATTACTATTTGCAACTTCCTTTTTGGTCAATAAAAGGCACAATTTTATTATCAAGTTTATTTTTCTAATAGCCAACACGTCCCTGTATGTACACGTGGGATCAAAATATTGATAACTAGGATGAAATTGATACATAATGTTTAAATATTGAGGGGCATTTATTTCTTTACACAAAGAATATTTAGAGTCATATTTTAAAAAGAACAAAATGTATTGAATACTGAGTATGTTATTGATTGTTAATTTTCCTCTGTTGATATTAAGTTTTCATGCAAGACTGTTAGGGCGACAATATAATTGATTTAGAAATAGATTTTCTAGGAACTGATACGAACCATCTTTCTACCCCCTGGATAGGCCAGCATGTTAAGAGTGGAATTCCAGGGGGAAAATTTGGAACCTTTTACGATATTACATTTTAAAATAAATATTAATACATGTATATATGTAAATTAAATGAACCATTTTAGTTTATTTTACTATCCAGTATTTGATTTGCTGTGACATTTGCACAATAGTGTATAATTGTGTATTCATTACATTTCATGTACCTTTCATTATCTTAGAAGCTTTTGTAAATGTTTTGTATTTAAATGAAAGAAAACGCGCATCTGTAATTTTGTTATATGGAAATGAAATATTTATGAATGATAATGAACAAATTCATTTCTCGAGATTCTTATTTATGAAAAGCAACTTTTAACCGAAAATCTTAGCAGGAGAAAAAAAGTCTTTAAATAAATTTTATTTCTAAGAGTAAATAATGCACAAAATCTCGAGAAGTTTTACTTTTTAGATAAAAAGAAAGGAGTAGAATGGATCCAAGTTATTATATTTGATAGAACTTTTGACAGTTTATCTTTTCATTTTAAATACACAAGCCGTCTTTCAATATAGGACAGGAAAAAAGGAAACAAGCTAATTCAGAGTTTTTGTGCCCTCCCTTAGGGTAAAAGTAAACCATGCGCAGTTCGGGGGTCGGGGGGGGGGGGGGAGGGGGTCGGATCCTCTTGACTGAATTTGTAGAATTATTAAAATATACTGAAGCAAATTAAATGTGCCACTATAGATATAAAGGTTTGATTGGTTATTCTTTATTATGTGTGTAGAAGATTATTTTTATATGGAATATTTATCACACTGTAATGATGATTTTATGAGCTTCTACAAGCCAGACCTAATAATTTTTTCATTTAACATGCTGAATACTATCATATAGTAAAAAAAAGTATTTCGGAAAAAAAAATTGGATCGTCCGGAATTCGAACCCTGGCCCTCTCACATGCGAAGCGAGAGACATACCACTAGACCACGGATGCGCTTTAATATGGATTTATATTGTATTATATACAAACATTAAGTCACATACATGTATATATTCACGTTCGATATATTGTCAAAATTTTACACAATGCATGGTGTCTAATTTAACCTTTATTAAACAGTTCTAATAGATGTAATAAGAATATAAAGTCCGCTGAAAACCTGTTTTATACGTAATAACTCTCCTTCATGCCCTGTGCTAAAAATAGCAACATGTAATACAATAAATACTAATAAAACAAAAGAGCGGAACACTTTGAGAGGGGAGAGAGAGGTTCTAGTGACTTTTGGTATAAAATTACATTGCAAAAGCCCAAAATTCTCTTCAAATATCGCCCGAAAACGATAGTGTTACACACAAACAGAATGTATACATTTATGACCTTGACTTTTTGACCTCAAAATCCATAGGGGTCTTCCTTTAGCCACAGGAAGTTGTTATGTAAAATTTCATAACAAAAGCTTAAAGGGTTCTCGAGATATCGCGCGGAAACGAAAGTGTTATAACAGAGAGACTTTGCGAATTTATGACATTGACCTTTGACCTTTTGACCTCAAAATCAATAGGGTTCTTCTTGAGTCCATAGGGAGTTGCTATGCTAAATTTCCTTGCAAAAGCTCAAAGGATTCTCGAGATATCGTGTGGAAACGAAAGCGTTACAGACACACGGACGGACAGACGTAGAGACCCAAATTAATATCCCCCACTTTTCAAGCAGGGGACAAAAAAATCAATTGATATGGTTTTTTTTAATTCCCTATAGCTGTACTTTCTGTTAAGTGAGAGGCTTATACAAAAATTTATAACTTTGAATACTATATTTTAAATCCTCGTTTACAATGCTGTTTACCCTCTTATAAATATGGCATTATGTTTTGGCATCAACACGTCCCTGAATTTTTAAGCTAATTGTGTGAAAAAACCAAACCTGCTCAAAATAATATGTGACATTGGTAAATATTATTTTTAGGTACGTCAGTATACAGGTAATTAGCTATAATAATTTCAATTCAGTAAGAGGACTTCCATGTGCCTTGCCTTTTCTCAAAGTTAAAATGGATATCAGGATGTCTTCGATGCTCCTTTCGGTCAATTTTTGTTGCATGGATATAAGCCATAAAATATATCTGTTGCTGAGTTTGAGTACAGATTAAAATATATGGACCTTTCTACTCAATCCTTTCCTATGCAAGTTAAGATCAACCTCTGAAGATTTAATGAGTAGATTAAGAATCAATTTTATTCTTATTTGATTATAAATATTATGAAATATAGAAATTCGTATAGAAAGTTCTTTGTATGAAGAGCGAATTTACAATTGGAAAACTTCTGACAGTCTTCGACCTAACAAACTGAATTTAAAAATAAGGTCATTGTATCGACTCTTGAACTTACGAAATGATAAAAATTAACGACACAATTGATACCTTTTATAGTTAAGCTATCTGTATATATCAAATGAAAGTTGCAATAAAAATGAACCCTCTATATGTTTTAATATCGAAGGCCACAGCAAAAGATTCTTTTCATGTTTTAGTATTTAATTGATTTTTGGATATCAACAATTACATTAATACAAGTCCGCTTAAAATGTAACACATTTGGTATCAATGGAATTCAAGCAGATTGCTTGCTCTCAAAAAGACATCTTATTCATATCAAGCTTAGTGTTTTTGTATATAGAATCAGAATGGTTAATAAAACGTATGCATGTAGACCAATGACAATATACGAAAAATTGCAAGGTTCATTAACGTTTACATTGCTTTTCTGTCCTCCAGATGTATTAAGATATTCATCGATTGATACTCCATCTCGGTATGCTGATTATAAAGTAAAACAGTAAACAAAAATTATGATTAAAGTTCATATAACCCCACCTCTGGGCGCCAATTCTTGACCAGAGAACATCATTTTGAAAATTCTGTTGGAAGAAGTAACGGCAAAGATTATCATTTATAAGATGTATATTTCATTTAGTTTGCTCGTATATGTACAATCATCGTCGGAAACCCACGGTGTGTCTCGATTGTCTAACCTAAAAGTACCGAGACCGACTGCGTGGGTTTCCGACAATGATCTGCAATATTTTTTTCAAAAGCTGAAGAGGTACAGCAGAGTCAACTGACAGGTGAGCGTTGTGGTCCTATTGTTGTATAGTGTCTGTGGATGACACATAACTATTTGCAACTGCCTTTTTTGTCAATAAGGGACTATTTTATGATCAAAATTATTTTTTTAATATCCAACACGTCCCTGAATGTACACGTGGAATCAAGATATTGATATCTAGGATGAAATTGATTCATAATGTTTAAATATAGAGGAGCATTTATTTCTTTACACAAAGAATATTTAGAGTCGTATTTCAAAAAGAACAAAATGTATTGAATACTAAGCATGTTATCGAGAATTAATTTTCCTCTGCTGATATTGAATTTTCATGCAAGACTGTTAGGGCGACATAAAAACTGATGTAGAAATAGATTTTCTAGGAACTGATACGAACCATTTTTTCTACCCCCTGGATAGGGCCAGCATGTTAAGAGTTGAATTCCAGGGGGAATTCTGAACCTTTTACGATATTACATTTAACAATAAATATTCATACATGCAATATGTAAATTAAATGGACCATTTTAGTTTATTTTACTATCCAGTATTTGATTTGATGTGACAATTACACGATAGTGTATAATTGTGTATTCATTACATCTACCTTTAATTATCTTAGAAGCTCTAGTAGATATTTGTATTTAAGATATAGAAAAGGCGCAGCTGTGATGTTATTATATGAAAGCAAAATATGAATGAATGCTAATGAACAAATTCATTTCTCGAGATCCTCTCTAGATTATGAAAAACAAATTTTAACCGAAAATCTTAGCAAGAGTTTAAAAATTCTTTAAATCTTATGTCTCAGTTTTTTTTAAAAAAGCTTAAAGGTATTGATTTTTAGTTTAAAAAGGAAGCTGTAAAATGGACCAAAAATATTATATTTTATAGAACTTTTTGACAGTTTATCTTCTGATTTTACATACACAGACCGTCATTCGAAATAGGATAGGGAAAATTCAATTGGCATGTAATTAATAAGAGTTATGACTTGTTTTTTAATTCCCTATAGCTGTACTTTCTGTAAAGTGAGAGGCTTATATTGTCAATTAATAATCCAGGACATGTGCTGCATAGTATTAAACACACGATTTATAATGCGCTTATCTTTCAATGATCATTAATTAATGACATTTTAATTGTGCATGAATAGAATGACAGGAAGTTATTGCTAGTTTCCTTTGATATGGTCTTTGATGACAATTATTACGTCTGAATCAATCAACAATGGGTTAGTGTACTCACAATGTAAGCAAGCATCAGTAATTTTAAAATAATGAAACCTTGCGCTTGAAGAATAGATTTAACTTTATATGACAGCTTACGGCGAGGGTTGAATTCTCTCAAATGCATGTCAAACTCCAAAGTTCAAGGTCAAAAGGTCAGAAGTTTTGGCACACAAAAAAGAAAGATCTTATTACAAGGAATTTCTAACTGTTCAAAAATTATGCCCAAAATTAAAGTTTTTAAAAAAGTGGGTCAAACTCTTAGGTCAAGCTCAAAAATATTTACAACAGCTAAAACGTCTTGTCACAATGAATATGCATACATGTGAAGAAGAAAAGCCCTAGCTTCAGCTGTTCAAAAGTTATGGCTAAGGTTTAAATGAGGTATTTTGTTGTAAAAGTAACTCCAAGGTCAAGAAGTCAAATTTGGTGGTTCACATGGAAAGGTCTTGTTACAAGGAATGCACCGTGAAATATGAAATCCATAGCCCTACCCACTCAACAGTTATGGATTAGATAACAGACAGACAGACAGGACAGAAACAATACATCTCCAGGATCTTTCGACGTGAGATCATAAAAATATGCTAGAATGTAATCAAAAGAAATAATATAAAGTAGGATTTAAGAGTCATCTATCCCGGGGGTAAAAACCACAAAAAACCTACGGAAATATATCTGGAAACCTGTTTTTGATAAACTGCTTTGGAATTATACATACTATTTTTATAGTCAGAATTTTTTCAGATGATTAGCAGCTAAATATGAAAAAGGTAGTATTGGTTCAAATTCCCCTTGCTTCACGCTTTTAATTTTTTTTGTCTTTTTACATTTTATTTTTTATTTGTTTTGTCGTGGTTGTGTGTTTTCCTTCAATTAGCATTACTCAGTATCTACTGAATTTCACTTTAAAGGGACATGGACAAACTTTCAGCTAAAAATTTTCAAATTTATTTTTCCATTTTTATATGTTTACAGATACTTAACTAAGGTTTTTTTCCCCATGATTATCAAAATTGAAAAAAATCTGATTTAGAGATCCAAACCTTTGTTATGTTAACAAGGCCCGTGCCATGTTTTTGTTTACATAGGTTAAATATATTACACGTGTAATATATGTTCGAGTTGATGGTCACTCCCACATTGCACCTGATCCCACCTCTGATGTTTAAGAGGTCAGTCTTTCTTCTGCTCCTCATTTTTTTGTTTAATTGATTTTGAGCTAGAATACTATTCCATATGTTTCAGGTTTTCTCGTTTTCAATGAGCTGTGATCGATTTTTTTAAGATACACGTACTTTTTGATTATTCGATACCTTAAGATATCAGCAATGCCGTATATTTTTTTTTTTCATTCCAATCATCTCCATTTGAGAATAATATGAATGGTATCCGGAAATTTTCTATCACTTCGACACACTGCATACGTACATGTACATTATAATTTTGTTCAATATCATTCTTATTAAACGTAAGTTTTTTTTAAAAGTTATTATCTTGGTAGTTTCTGGAGACAGGTCTTTCAAAAATCTGTTGGAATTTTGACTCGCGCTAAGTGTGCTCATTTCCCAGCCAATTTTCTCATTATATTATGGAAAAATGTATCAAAAAATATTAATTTAAACTCTTCTTTATGTACATGATATAATATTTTACGTATAGCTGATTTATTCGATACACGAGAGCGTATTGAGTAAAATCAGTGAACATAAAACTTAATAGACAACAATATGAGCTACTCGGTAGTGTTTTTATTAAACACATATTAATTTCACCATTGCTTAATAAAATTCTATCATACTATTCTTTAACTCATTTGAAGCCAGCAATGTCTTCATTACACATGAGTATATATGTATGAGACTATTTCAACGAACTAATAACTATAACTATCAAATAACTATTTCAATATTATAATTGTAATTGCATTAACTGTAAATGTAAGGAAAACTTCCATCCGAAATTTGTGTTATTAGCTACCAAAGCTTCCTCACTGCTGAATTATTTTTGCAAAAATAAAGAAATAAATAGTATAATTGACTATCATATATGGTAACAAGATGTAAAGAATTATTGCTTAAGTTTTGCGTTATATACCGATATCTGAAAAACCTATATAGTCCCCTCGGTTTCACCGGTAGGGGACTAATAACCCTCGAACAATAATTGTTAAGTAAATACTAGAAGTAATGTTATCTGGACTTTTTAAATGCACTTCCATGATTGATGCATTAATATCGAAGATTATTTTAAAATAATGTTCATAAAATCATCACTATAAATACCAACCTCATTTAATACTTATTTAGATTTGTATAAACTTACCAAATAAAACGTATAATTGTCCAAAGAGATATCCTATCAAAAGCTGAAGGATCTTCATTCTACACAACCTTCATTGCTCTCTTGAGGAACTAGTTCCTGCAGCGGATAAAATACTTATAAAATAAAGCTTTGGTTGATATCGATTGAGTCATTTGGAATTCCATTCCGTTACGTTATTAATGACTGATTGTTTAGATAAACTGAAACACAAACTTATACTTTAAGATTATATGATTTTATGTGTCCATGATCATGTGGTCATCAAATTGTCTGGGTTTTTTTATAACAAACTTTTTTGAAATAAATTTATTTAAGAAAGTAACAAGTATGAAGATAAATAACTGTGATTGATCTTTTAAAAACTTACACAAATACACAAATCATACAAAACAATGAAGAATGCATATGACCCCAAGAAATTAATGAAGTGGGGTTAGGTGCCTTGGAGGAGTATTGTGGAATCATAAAAATTAGCGGCGTCTCATTGGATAGAGTATTTAACAGGTTCCTGGGGACGCAATATAGTGAATTCCCTCATATCTAGAAACGAAAATATGACTTTGTACCCTCTTTTATCAATAAGTAGAGGGTGTCCATTCATGGATGAGAAGTGCACGCAAAAAAATGAGCCAATACGAAATCTTATGGTTCCACAGTACTCATACAGTGTGAAAAAAAATCGGTTAGAAAATCATTTTGAAAAAAAACCAAGATAATAACTTTATTTGTTCAGTGCTACATTTGAAATGTTCGTGATAAGTATTTTTGGGCATAATATTTTCAGATATTTTAATTCTTGATGTTCTTGCGTCTGGCTATCATTAAAATCATCAATCGGAAAACAATTGTATCTAGGCGTTATTTCCCTATTTCAGCTTGAGATAGTGGATTAAAATCAACATGACTTCTAATTGATTGTTTAACTGTAGTTTCTAGGGAATTTGAATTTGACCTTAGAATTTTGTTAAAAAATTCGGATAAAACATATTTTAATATTAGGTTTTCGAAAGAAACATTTTGAATTAAAAAAAAATATTTTAATATACGTATAATCACAAATGCATATTAATTTTTTCACCTCCCTTAATTTAATTATAGGTCAGATATAGAGTTAAGAACCATAATCAAGGTCGAAAGTCAAATGGAAAAAATCGGGATCAGTCCAATGCAGACTTCTAAAATATCGGAGGTTGGATCAAGTGCCATGGAGGGTTTAGCATTCTCTATCGATCGGTCACTCCCATGGGCGTTTATTGTCATAATCCAACAAACAGTAGAGAATTTTTGTATTAATAATATCCAACAGTAAGTATAAAAACATCAGCCACCATTCGGCTTGGCGATAGATTATAATTGCTGACAAGATAATTGTATTGAATATAGAATTTGCAAAATATTGACTTTAACCTATTGATACTCATGCTTCATCAATTTGTTTTTCAATAGCTTACCGCTTTTTTGAAATTGATTTTGATGCAAAGTATGCCCTTGTGTATAAAATCAACGGGGAAACAAACTCCATATTAATTAAGATATAATTACTCAAGTAAAGTGCTACATGAGTAAGAAAAGTTGATGAAAGAAAAGTTAAAGTTGTCACTTTTATCACAGAATTTTGTTGTTAGGTTACCTTTATGCATTTATTTAGTAAAATCTCCAAATATAATATGGACGTGTCGGACTCTGTCGTATCATTCGAGTTCAAGGGGCTATTTGGAATCGTCATTTGAATAGAAATAACTATTGTTTATTAATAATACGTCGTCAAAATATATCATAATGTCGAGTGTTCTTTCTTCTAATCCATAAGACTAAATTCTGCTTCAGTTGAATGCAAAAATTAATCTGCTTAGAGGGGGCAAAATTCATACTCATTGGAATTCCGAGAGATTATTTGAGGACGGTCTCCAAAAATTGATCTGAATGTCCTCAAATTGTGTGATAAAAAGTCTTTGATATCATGAAATTATACAGGCAAAGATCGGTTGCTATGTGTCATGGTTTACTATAGCAGGATGGCTAAAAGATTTAGACTGGTATTTAAAGGCCTGTTAAAAATATTCTGTATATTACAAAACTTACCATGTGGATAAAGTCCGAAAGATTATTGGAGGACAGTCTCCGAAAAATGCATAAATATTATTAATCTAGACACACGAATAAACTTTGATATCAACTGTGGAGTACTTATAAGTTAAATCAGGATTTTTTGTACTTAATGATATTTCAAATGTCTAAACTGTCGTGGTTGCTCAGTCAGTAGAGCGCTAGCCCCATGATCGGAAAATCGTGTGTTTGAATCAAGGACTGACCTTAGGCAATAACAGTTAGGTACCAACTGTTATTCTATGCCAAGCGCTCGAGACTTTGAAGTGAAAGTCGTGGGTCTTACGGATGATACCTTAAAAGCAGAAGCTCAGTTTCACGGTTGGCGTAGAAACGATAAAGATCCCTTGCTGCTCAATCGCCTGAGTGCCAAGTTGAGATTTAACATTTGAAGCCTTTTACAAGTTGTTCACTTGTTAATGTTCACGTCTCTATTTGAGTGTCAAATTTTCAAATGGGAAGCAAAAAAATAATAATAATAATAAAATAAAATAACTACTTAAATAAATAAATTAACAATATAAAATAAACCGGACAATCTATCAAATGACTGGTTGCAAGATAGGTAAATTCACGAGTTCTGTTTTTATTTAAAAACCAGATCTTTATGATGTTCAAAAACTTTGATTTTAATTTATCGTTAGCAATAGTTGTATAATGTGCTGAGAAGTATACTGAAAGGAAAAAGAAACGCATATTAAATTTGGGATTAAATAAAAACAATTTTTTCCGAATATGACAGTAAAATCGAGGTAAAGTTGCCAAGCTCGTGGACCAAATAGACCAGAGTGTTTTTCAATTTTAGGGTGAAAAATGAGTATGATTGTCTGCTGTATAAATTACGATTTCAATGATAATAACTTTGCAATAACCGACTTGGCATGACGAAAAGCCCTATCTTGATGTGACGTTGTTACGTGCCAACGTCACCGTCATGGTTGGTTGGAAACCTTGTAACTTAACTCTCTGACGACCAAAAAACCCAAACTTTTTTTGGTTGAAAAGTTCAATTCAATCTGCACAGCAACTTGTTGTTGCCTTTTTATTCGCGTAAGCAATATTGAATTCAATTACTATACCCAATGTAACTTCCGTCAGCTATACCATGATTGCAAGAAATTTATACTGACTGCAAATATGCAAAAACGATGTCTACAACTCTAATGCATAGTATGGCACTATAAAAATTATCATCATCAATTGCAACATGCACGTGTTTTTGACTTTTTATCACTTCCTCTACGGGACGCCATACTTTCATGGTTGAATAGTTTTGACCAGCGATTTTAGTGCAAAGTAACAAAAAATACACATCTGACCAATGTTCATAACTTTTGGCCACATAGTCAAAAGATTTTCGCATATTATCCCAGCAGGCACACAACGTTGTTTCAACGTTGAATATTCGTTGAAGTTGGGTTTAGACGTTGATAAATCTAGATACAATATTGATTTTACGTTGACTTTTCAACGTTGAAAATGTAACGTTGATTCGACATTGAATTCAAATTGAGTTGAATTGCCTACATTGAGTCAACGTCGGATCTTCGCTGATCGGTCCAATATCCTATTTTTCGCCGATAGGTAATCGGGCTAATATAATATAACAGTGTCGAACCATAACGAGGTCGGAGTTGACAAAGTCGCACTACCGTACATCATTACTAACTATTTTAACTAAGGAAAAAAAATAAGGTTGGTAAATATACAGGAATTTTACAATAATAAATATGAATTCAGTACGAATTTGCCAAAGTATACGGATTTTAAAAGAGCATACGCAGTAGGACATCCGGAAAATATAAAAAAAAACAGCAATGACAGTTACCATTATCAAGGTTAATGTAGTGTCCAATTAAATTATTCATTAATTTTTCTTTGTATTCTCATGACTGGTAGTTTATAAGTTGTTGAAAATTGGAAAGCATTTCTGTTGTGGACAATGCACTTATTTGTTCTAATAGTCAAACCAGGGCAGAAGATATGTTTTAAATAGTGATTTTTTTATATTGCCGATTGAATCTATTCTATGAACTTTGAAATATTCATTTCATTTTCCGGTTTGAATAATTAATCTTATCTCTTTGATATAATAGCCGTATTGTTTATATTCATGGAACAGAAGCTAAGATGAATTTTTAATAATCCATTTGTGATGAAAGAGATTTGAACTATTCCACATTACAAGAAACCTGTAAACAAGACAAAATGTTTTAAAAAGTAAACAAAATGGAAACATATCTCATTTTGTTTGTCCATTTACAAAACATCTTCAGCGGCAGGGGGCAAAGGTGGTCCTTAGATCCCCGCCTTACTATTTATCATTTCACAATATTGGCAGCTCTGAAATTATTGTAACACAATTATCTATTGAAATCAAATATTAACTGTTTACAATAATATAATTTCTTTTCATACATGTATAGTGATATACCGTATGTTTTCCTTTAAGGGGTCCCGACCCTCTGCTATAAATTTCACCTTAGAAAATTTTTAATTTGTAATATTGATTTTTATAAACAACAATAACATTAGAGCCACATGGAAAATAGTTTGAAGATGAAGCGCTGCTTATTTTTTTCAGAAATGATTTTTATGTGCAGATCATGATCTGAAGAAATTGAACACAGAGAACAGAAAGAGTAACGATTTATTATCACAAGATTAAATTTAATATTTAAAGTGCATATGAAAAGAATACTTACTATAATACCCATTTAAATAATGTTAGAAACATCATGGAGCGATGCTTCCCAAGTCAGAGAAAAAAATATATCTGTGATGAGGAGTTATTTTTCATCTAAAAATTTCATTATGTGAAAAAAATACTAATAAAAATACTCTATTAAGAACTCGAAACATTAAACCATTTTTAAAAGTGTTCTTAAAAAGATACATCTTATTCAATTTATAAGGCTTTTGATGTTAGATTTAAATGTTTTATTGTTAAATATAATAAAACAATTACAAAGAAATTGGCAAAACAAATAGAAAGTAATGTTTCCATCATATGTTAAATCTCATCTAATAGACTACTTAGAGGTCTCAATTAAGAAACTGTTTAAGAAAACTATGAGTAGTATTCATATTTTGTACTTTGAAAGCTATCTGGCTTATCAGAGGGTCGCTATCCCTTAAACAATTATGAAGGCATCTTAATAACCCTGCTATAAAACGGTTGAACCTTTAAGTAAGTAATGACTACCCCCCACATCCCGAAAAAAAACGTTGAATCAACAGTTTTTCAACATATAATCAACGTTGACTATCAATGTTGATTCAATGTTAAGACTTCAACGTTCATACAAATTAACAAAATCTAACATAAAATCAATGTTGAATCAACATAGAAAAACAACGTTGATTCAAAGTTTATTCAATTTTGTATGCCTGCTGGGATGATCTTATGCGTTTCTTTTTCCTTTCAGTATACTTATTCAATGTGATGAAATCAAATTTTATGCCGATTCCAAAATAAAAGTTTCTTTGAAGTATTTAATTGTCTGCATTTGTTTACACGACTTTTTCTATGTATTGTTGTACAGTATATGAGCTAATAGATCGTTGATTAATTAATTAGATTTTTTTTCCTGTGTTATCACAAAACACTCAAAAGTCATCAAGAACATTGTATTGATCAATATTTGTATCTAGTAAATCTTTGAGGAATCACTGTCATAATATCTTTGAAATAACAATGCAAAATGATAAAAATCGATACAGACTCCTTCATGAAAATGAAAAAGTTCCATAGCATCTGAAAAAATTATTGTATACACTTATTAAACGCGCCAAGTTGAGCAGAGCCGAGGATATGTCTTACATTGTTAAAATAACAAAGTCGATTATTGAAACGAAGAAGCAGAGATTATGCAAAACCTTATGCATGAAAAGAAGAAAACACTCGCTGTGGCCTTCAATTCGACATTTAGATTTTTCGTCAACGTTTTGTCAATTAACAGAGGTAATTTCCATTCTTATGTCGATACGATATATCCTGGTGAGCTTGAGATAAAAGATGCAACATAATATGACACATCTGTTTCATATTTGGATATTTCCTTGAAAAAGACTTATTGGTAGTCTAACAACCAAGCTGTATGATAAACGTGATGACTTTCACTTTTCACGTCATTCCCTAGCTTTCGTACCTTCATGACCTGCATATGGAGTTTATATATCTCAGATGATTCAATACGCAGCAGGATACTGTTAGTACGAACAGCTCAACCTTAATATACTGCTAATTAATAGTAGTAGTCATCTGAATCACTGTCTCTGTAGTAATGAATGTATTCATCAATGTCAGAATCATCCATACCATAATATGCCACATCTGAGTAATCTGTATCGTACGTGTTCATGTACACGTCATAGTAGTCTCTCCAGTGTGTCTGTATATTCGCACCCATTGCACTGCTGAAAAAAAAAACCAATATAGGGCATCTATATTAAGAAATGATTGTTAAGAGCATTAGTGTTTGAATATTGAACAGAAAAAGAAAAAACATCACTGATTCTACTTGAACCGTAAGCAAAACTTGACAATAAATCAATCATTACTTAATGAAGAAAGTATAAATCTCCAACTTGAAAATTTTATGAACTATTTAAGTGTGGCTTATAGTTAAGACAGACTTTGGAAATAGGTAGAAACGAACAAATAATTGAAGTCAAGACCCCTCCCCTGCATAAATTCCAAAATCATTTTGGAGATTTATACGTTAATTTCCCATTATTTCCATCTCAATCTCTCTCATTCTCCATCTTCACTATTTTTTCGTTTTCTCTTACTAATTTCAGCGTTTTGTTCTCCATATATCCCCTCTCCATTCCCACCCCTTTCCCCCACTTTCTCTTTTTCCCTTTCATTATCCAGTCCCCTGGGCATAATGTACAAAACAATAGTAATCTTCTCCATTATTAAATAGTAATATGAATACTGAAGTTAAAGAGGTCGAATCAATGCTTTAGAACCATTAAAAACTATTCCTAATGGAAATTCCTCCTAGATGGATGTTGTATTTCCTCGTTATTCTGATGACATATACATCAGAGTAAAATTGATCCCTATACGAGTACCTAAGGATGGAGTATTCAGTGAAAATATCCTTTCGTTTATGCATCAATCTTCTGTATTTGACAATCCCTTTGAAA
Source organism: Saccostrea glomerata (assembly GCA_003671525.1). Taxonomy (NCBI): domain Eukaryota; kingdom Metazoa; phylum Mollusca; class Bivalvia; order Ostreida; family Ostreidae; genus Saccostrea; species Saccostrea glomerata. The sequence goes on from PRKT01000077.1 coordinate 1,064,144, forward strand.
AAAACTATAAAAAATAATAACATACATCTGATATTTATTTAAATTTTAGTATTTATTATGATTTTACTCAGAGAGAAAGTGCAATTCACAGCCATTTCGCTCTGTACAAAATTTGAGAGAAATAGTTTATTACCTTTTAATTTCTTCTATCTGCATTTGTTCAGAGTCTTGCACATGTTCCCTTAAAGATAAATACGTCTTAATTCGTTCAGGAATTGGAAGTAACGTAATTTTAGATTCAATCTCGGCTCCATATCCGACATTAACTAAATATGATCGTATAGTATTTCTGCACAAAGATGACAGCGATGATTCCTCTTCAATTTCAGATGTCTTCAGAAAATTAAAAAATTCAATTTTCTGTTCCTCGTAGTCAGTTCTTTTGTACCTTCTTCCCTCTACTGAAATTGTTGAACTTTCCAAATAAGACATGTCCATGGATTTAAAGTCTTTATCAAGGCTGAAGTTATATCCACATTTAATTAAGGTAGCCGCAGCCCCAAAGAAACCTTTTTTCAATAAGGCAGCCAGTATCGATCTCCTGTAGTAGTTGCTAAAATACAACAGTTTAAATCTCTCTTAGTTTAGTTCGTTCTTTTATTAAAATAGTTCGCTTAAAAGAATAAAAAAATTGATTCTAAGACATTTATCTCTTTGATGAGGATGATAATAATGAATTAAAACAGATACTGTAACAATGTTCTTCTAACAACAATATTGATTGTACAGCAGGATCCAGTTTAGCTCCACCACAAATTAATTTATTAAACAACGAGAGGTCAATTCTTGCAACAGTCATCGTTTCTGTCTGTCCGATTTTCACGGATCCTGTATTCTCCGCCATCCCTTTTACCAGATTTGATAATGGTGTTATTCCATTTCTATTTGGCTTGTTAACACTGCACCCATGCTCAAGGACAAGTGATGCTATTTCATTCTTTGAAGACTCTTCCTCTAATAAAAAGATTAAATGATTTAAAAAGTAAAAATGTTAACCTTAAATATGATGTTCAGCTCCCCCCCCCCCCATGATATTTACCTCAAATCAGACGAGGTTCGATAAATAAGTGCGCTTGATTTGTAATCGTAATAAACGTTAAAGGGGCATATTATTCCATTTTTACAAATATTTCACTAGGGTCTTTCAAATAATCATCAAAAATTTAAACGCCAGTTGTCCAGATACAAGGCAGATTAGATTTATAACTCCAAACTTTCGTTATGTAAACAAGGCTACTGTCATGTTTTTTTACACAGATTAATATACTTATCTATGTTAGTTTCAAATAAAAGTTAATTTTGAATATAATTTGAAGTTACCATGGATTTGCTGAACTTCATTTTATACATATGAAATTTTCTATATGTAAACAAAAACAAAGCACGAGCCTTGTTTACATTATGAAGAATTTAAAGTTCTGTATCTTGTTTGTTAATCAACAAATGATGTTCAAATTTTTGCTAATCGTTAGATGATGCCTTTGGTAGGAATTCTAAACATTAAAATTGGTTTTAAAAAATCAGTCGAAACTGTGTTCAGGCCCCTTAAAAGATAATACTGAATAAACCTATTTTTACAGTACTAACAAAAATTCTAAGGAAAACTTTTGTTCACTTTCAAGAGAAAATATCAGTAGTATGATTTTAAGGATTGATAGTAGAAAAAAGTCTAAAAATTATTTATTGCTGAAGAAAAGTTAAAAACTGCTTTAATATTTACTTATGTCGCATGCTAAATGTAAGCATGTGTTCTTATCTCTATCACACGAGTGAATATTTGCTCCTCTTTCCAAAGTACTTTTACTATATCTGGGTGTCCCGACTTAATTGCCATTAAAATAGGCGGATTGTTATCTCTATACAGATTTGGATCAGCTCCATTTTGTATCAAAGATTGTATGAAAGCTTTCCGTTCTGCACTCAAACCATCACAATCAATAGTTCGCATGCACCGATTCAATGCAAAGTCGATGTTTGGATCCGCTCCTTTCGATAGTAAAAAACATCCCAAAGAAGCTTGATCAACAGAACCTAAAACAGAATCGACGTATTAAAAAGTCAGTATAAATTTAATTGTCTTTAACATTCTAGTTTAACCTTGCACAACATGTATAACTTCATATTTTCAATTTGTAGTATACACTAAAACATTAAAAAAAAAATAAAACTCTATTGTTTATCTACAATTTATTACAACGTTGTAACTAAAGACATTTTAATTAAAACTAGAGGCCCATTTGTCACATCGCTCACCTGAGTAACTTTGGACATACTGTTTTTTCCTAGATTTCCTCACTTATAATACGATTTGTGACCTCAGCCTACCTCCAGGGGTCATGATTTGGACAATTTAAAATATAAACAATATTTGAATGGTTTCACATAAGTTTCAGATTTTATGGCCCAGTGGTTCTTAAGAGAAAGATTTTTAAAGATTTTCCATGTATACTGATGTTACCGTTCACGGTAGCTCTGTCGGTAGAGCGCTTGCTTCGTGATCGGCAGGTCGCGAGTTCGAATCACATCCGCGATCGACCTAAGTCGATTACTGTTCCTTTGTCATGCACTTGGCACTTGAAGAAAAAGTGGTGGATGAAACTCTAAAAAACTGAGGTCCCATGTCACGACAGGCGTTGGCATGAGAAAGATCCTTCATCTGCGCAATGACCTTGATTGTCGAGTAAAGGTCACATTTTGAAGCTCTTCATCGGTATAAGGTGATGTCTCTATATCAGCTAAAAGTTCTCGAAAGGGACGTGAAACAACAACAATCAATCAATTCATTCATTGTAAAACTGGGATTCCCTAGTGCCCCCTCCCTACCCCCGGGGATCTTGATTTTAATGATGTGCTTGAAACTTGATTTACCATGGATTTTTTTTTCTAGTTTTCAAACCATACAACTTTGAAATTCAATAATAATATAATGATGCACATGTGGAAAATGTTAATAAATAAGTTATATTTCCATTTAATAAAAAAAATTACATGTACTAGAACATTATATAAATCAAGATGAAATTCTTTTATTAACCATAATCAAAAGGGGGATTTACAATTGTAAAACACACTTAACTATAGCGAATTAAAATAAACTATGAAAAACTATAAGTTAGCTATTTTAAACTATAGTAATAATGTAATTGACTTTTTTAGTATAAGGACAAATGATATAAAAATGATGCCTGGATTGGTACGTAATTTTGGACACAGTTTATGCAATCGCCTTTACAAATCTATACAGTAGTTTTTAGTCACTGTATAAGACCGAATTGCCTTAATAAATATACTATGTTTAACTAGTACTAATCTTAAGGTTTCGTCAACGGCCAATATGTCCAAAAATTTATTTTTACAATAACTCCAAAACTATGTGCGATATAAAGTTAAAACTTTTACAGTTTATAAATTTTTTCATTGATTAACAGATAGAAATTATCACTTGATAAAAAATACTTGGAAAAAATATTTAAATTGAGAAAAAAACTTTTAAAAAATGCATATATTTTCAGAAAATGCACCTGATTAGTTCCGTGCTTTTAGTGAAAACCATTACTGCAGAAACAGAATATGTTTTTCAATGAAGGGCAAGTTGGACTTGGATAGCCTTTGGAAAGTTATTTTCCCTGTTTATTTTGTCGAAATGTTAAGACTTGAAAGCGGACGTACATTGCAAATGGCGGATTCTACAGGGGTTTTTGCTTTATACATGTCATGTTTTCAATAACAGCCTTTCAGAGACCATTCACGTCCAACTTGCCCTTCAATGATAAACATATATTATTTCTGCAATGATGGTTTTCACAAAAAGGACAGTATTAAGCTGGTGCATTTCTCTTTAAATATGCACATTTTCTGATCAAATTTTTCTCAAAAAAAATCTTTTTTTAAAATCTTTGTTCTCAAGTGATATTTTCTATCTATTAATCAATGATATATTTATAAACTGTAAACATTTTGACTTTATACCTAGCATAGTTTTGGAGCTATTGTAAAAATGATTTTTTAGACATGTTGATCTTTGACAAAACCTTAAAGACTTTATTCTTATGGTACCAAAATACTGAAAGTTTTTGTCACTGTACATTACTTAAGCCTTTAATACATGTTTAAAATTTTATCCTGCAACTAGCCCTTGGATTGACTTACGAATTCCCAATGGATAAAGTTAAAGGATAGAGGGACACAAAAGCGATCGTGACATTATTATAATTTAATACAGATTGATAAATGTTAAACTAAAATAAAGAAATTATTTTATAACTTAACAGTCATTAATAATTACTTACGAAGACTTCCAGTTTCACAAACTACGCTCAATGGGGTCTGTCCACTTTTGTCTACAGCATTTACATCAGCACCAAAATCAAGAAGTTGTTGTATAACACTCTCGGGGTTGCATTTATTGTCTACTGCACCAAAAGCTTTGACCGCAAGATGAAGAACCGTTTTCCCACTATAATCTTTGTCATTCACATTTGCTCCCATTTCCATAATTCTTTGTATCATTTTCTCTATGTCATCTGAAGTGTATCAAGTGAATTTTGAGGAAAAATCAAAAGGCCTGAAGAAATGCAAAAAGGGTTTCGCCTACCGAAATTGTACATGCTACGATTCTATATTTCATCTCATCTTTCTAGGTTAAAAAAATCTAAATTTCCGCTGAAACATTGTGATGATGCATTTGAAACCTTGAAACAGAAACTCACATCCTCGCCAATACTTGGATATCAAGATTTCATGTGTGAATTCATCGTAGAAACTGATGCTAGTATGGATGGACTAGGTGCAGTCTTATCCCAGCAACAAGACGAAGGCAAATTTGTCATTTCGTTTGCATCACGAACTCTTAGACCTCAAGAAAAGAACATGAACAACTACAGCTCAATGAAGTTGGAGCTACTTGCTTTGAAATGGGCAGTGACCGAAAAATTCCGGGATTATTTGTTAGGATCTCGTTTTGTGGTCTATACAGACAATAATCCACTGAACTACGTACATACAGCTAAGTTGGGAGCTACTGAGATGAGATGGGCAAGTCAGTTAGCACAGTTTGACTTTCAGGTCAAATTCCGTTCTGGAAAATCGAATCGTAATGCAGATGCATTGAGTCGAAGACCTGTTCCAAAGTCTAGGACTGTGACTTGTGATTCTGAAGCAACTATTCAGAATATTGTTTGTAGTTTCCCTCTTAAGAATGTCTTGGATGGACATTTACCTGTTACCACTGTGCAAATGAGCTCTGTTCATGCGGAATTAGCTACGATAGAATCTACCAATTCATTTCCTGGTTATGAGATCGCTGAATTAACCTCACTACAAGAATTTGACCCTGTGATTAGTCGAGTCATTCATTGGTTGAGAAGTTCTATCAAACCATCTGCTGATCAATTGAACCTGGAAAAACCTGACGTTAGGAAGCTATGGAAACAGCGAGATCGGTTACACTTTGATGATAACATCTTGTATAGGAGGATGGAATCAGAAATTGGACCTATTCAACAGATTGTTCTTCCAACAGTGTTGAAACAGCATGTGTTAGAATCGTTACATAATAACGCTGGACACCAAGGAAACGAACGAACTTTATCTCTAGTTCGTAAGCGCTGTTACTGGCCGACCATGGTTAAGGATGTTGAATCACACTGCAAGAAATGTGAAAGATGTTTGATAGCGAAAGCTCCTCTTCCTAACATTCGGACGCCAATTTCCAATTTGTTAGCTTACCAACCTCAGGAAATACTTGCAATCGATTTCACTGTCATGGAACCTGCTTCAGATGGAAGGGAAAATGTTCTTGTTCTCACTGACATTTTCAGTAAGTTTACACAGGCTATACCTACCAAGGATCAGAAAGCGGTTACGGTAGCCAAAGTACTGTTGAAGGATTGGTTTTCCAAGTTTGGCATTCCTCGTCGTATACATAGCGATCAAGGGAAGAATTTTGAAAGTAACATTGTGAAGGAATTGTGCGACATGTATCATATAGCGAAAAGTAGAACTACTCCATATCATCCCGAGGGCAATGGTCAGGTTGAACGTTACAACAGAACTATGCACAACTTGCTCAGAACTCTCTCTGTAGAACAGAAGCGGAAGTGGCCAGAATACCTATCCGAGTTAGTCTACATTTACAACTCGACGATTCATTCTTCCACAGGATACACACCTTATTTCCTCATGTTTGGCCGTGATCCTATTCTACCTATAGATCATTTACTAGGAATTGTCGATACCAGTTCTGCTTCAACAAATACCTTCGATGTTAGTGAATATGTATCCAAACACAAGGATAAACTTGAAACAGCTTTCGAGAACGCAAAGAGAAACTTGGAGAGCAATGCAGAAAAACGAAAAGAACAGTTCAACCGCAATACAAACGAGCATCCAATTCCAGTTGGAACCCGTGTGTTAAAGCGTAATCGAATCCAAGGTAGAAATAAGATTCAGGACTTGTGGGATTCGACCCCATACAAAGTGATTGATTCACTAGGAGACAATGTGTATTCAATTCAGTTAGCCGATGGATCAGGACCTGTGAAAAATGTAACAAGACGCGAAATCTTGGACACTGGTGAGGTCATCCCTAACGAAGTACAAGAGGAAATTCCTGTTACTAATTCGGATTCTAGTGACTCCGATTCCGAGGAATCATTTATTGGCATTATCCAACAGAGTCAATATGAATCCAACAGTCAGGATGAAGCCGAACCGACCCCAGATTGTTGTGATCCGACAGATGAAGTTTCACAAAATTCTGAGCCCTCTGTGAAGCCGATCAGACGTTCAACAAGGACCACTGCCGGAAAACATTCCAATCCACATCGATTGCCGAAGTCAGCAGTGTGTTCGCAAGAAGTGAAAACGAAAAATTTCCAAGAACTTAGTGATGCCATAACCAATTTAGGATCGACGCTAGCTACGAAATTGAGTGAGGCTTGGACATCGTCTTAAATGGACATTTATAGACACACATTGGGTGTTTCATGTAATTTTCTTCATGTTCCCTGAGTATTTCAAGTTATTCTTTTGCTGTGGTCAGCAAAAATAAAGTGGGGGTATATGTAAGAGTTGTATATTTTAAAACAGATTTTATGTATATATATAGAAAAGAAAAAAAAAAGTTTTTTTACCACGGCTGGGATTTGAACCAGGATTGTCGTGATTTGTTGTTCAAGGAGCTCTGCGTTAACCACTTGACCACTGCGGATTACGTTCAGTGCCATTGCAAAGATGTTATGCAATGACTATTTTTTTAATCTGTATACTCTCCAAATAATGCAACTAGGTATAATAGGGTTTGTGTAATTTCAGAGTAATGAAAATATTGTAACTTATATTTCACATTATTTCCATTTAGAATATGATATTGGTTTTGAAAGAGAAGTTTTTGAATTAATGTCAAAACTTGGTCATCATTGGTCATTGAGATTATTTTTCTCGTGTGCGCCATTTGTGAATTGTTTTCGAAACAAAGACTCCTGTAGAGAAGAACTTTGTAAGTATTAATGAGAAATGAAGATGCATATAGAGTTACTAAGAGTGTGCATTATGATGTGATATATATTTTAAGATATTATGAAAGTGCATGATTATGAGATTGGATTATATTATAGCAATGTTGTCAAACTTTGCAAGTTAGGTGAAATACCTGAGTAATGCCAATTATGATTTTATTCTTATTATCAGACTATTAAGATAAAGGTATTGTTTACAGATAGATCAGTCAATTCTACAGTGTCACACTAGTCTGTTTGTCTGTTGAGAACGCTCTGATGTACCAGTGTTTCCCTATCTGGGGTAGGTGTTGATGTCAGACAGTACGGTATTTTTTATGATTTATATTTTATTTTTATGAACCATGAACTTATCCACTGTTATATTTATGCAAATAGTATGTATTAGTTGTATAATTAGTAAAGGTTCATGAGTTAATGTATGTATCTGTGTATTACTATTTGTAGAACAGTAGATTCAGTAATTACTGTATGTACATGTATTAGTAAAGTGAATTGAGTGTTCAAAATTTGATAAGTAGTTCAGATCATGGTATTTATGGAGAATGATAATTTGATTTGGAAATCTTAAATTTTTTTATTTAATTTCTACAACAACTTGTAACTGTGTTTTGTAGATCCATCACCTTTATATCACCTGTATATACTACTCATGATACTTGATGAATAAAGTCAAGAGAGAATAAAAGAATTCAGTTTCTTACACTCTCGTAACATTTCGTCAACATTTTACAATCTAATAACTAAAACTAAAACTTATTGTTTTGAGATCATTTTTGAAGAAGACGTTAAAAAATCAATGTCAACTACATCATGACTGCTACAAAAATTATTCAATATCTCTGTCAATGTTCTTTTTTGGTGAAAAAAAGTTAAACAAAAACAATAGATAACTTTCCATGAAACTGAAATAAAAATATATCTCTAATGTGGTTTGCAAAGACTTATTCTGGACTATACCCAGTTATCGAACTCAGCAATGAATAATTTTTTTCACTGCGTCTTATGATTAAAGAATATACATGTATTTTAAATAGAATCGATATCATATTCTAAGTATTCAACAGCATTGATTTGATTTTATAAAAGTATTCCTCAATTTTTATTTGCGTGCTCTGTACAATTAATATTAAAATGTTTATCAATTTACCTTTCTCTGTTCCTTTGTAGTTGCGAAAATATCTGAAGAAAACATGCAAAGCTGTTGGACCATCTTCAATATCATTTACGTTTGCGTGGTAATCCAGCAGAAGAGCAACAACTTTAATATCTCCTGAGCGAATCGCTGCTACAAGAGGGTTATTCCTTTTGATATGCTGATTTGGAAGAGCACCACTTTTCAATAGGTATTCAACAGTAGTGACGGGTTTTAACTCATCAGAAGCTCCTCTTGCAACCAACATAAAAAGTGGACTTTGCTCATTATTGTTCAGTTGGTTTACTGCTATCCCCTTTTCAACAAGGTATACGACCATGTCATGCAAGAATTCATCTGGATCTAAAATAAATGTATAAAACTAATGATCTTGTATAAATAAAATTGATAACGTGCTGTAATTATTTTTTTTCAAAATGCGTAGACATATCTTTCACTTTGTTTTGGTTTTTGGTTTTGTTTTGCCTAAATGGGACAGGATTTAGATTTTTGTTGAATGGAGTGAGGATTGTCGATCGCTACATTTCTATAGTTTGTCGGTCTAAAAAAATTCGAAGAAAGACCAGAGAACGAAACAAGAAGAGAAAGGCGAGAGAGAGTCAGATTATACACACGTGTAGTAAAAAGCGCGTTTCATCGAAATGTCTCGCAACAACATGGCAAAATTCATGGAAGATCTCAATTTCAGTGAAAAAGGAATATAGGGAAACTTTTGTGGTAAAGGTAGTCAAGTAAATACTAGTAATAAGTTTCTGGCAAAATCTTGTGCTTTTGCGCTACTTAGAAGTCTTGGAACGTTCACAGCTTAATCATATGGCAATATAAAAAGAGATTAAATAGCACTCAGGTTGTCTACTCATTTATTTCAGACCACCGACCTTCTTGAAAATTCTGAGTTGAAGGAGAACTTTTTTTGTTTTCATTGCTTCGTATCCCAATCACAAGTAGTTTTGTTAGGGTTACTTATCATAAACACAAGGCACCCGTTTTGGAATAAAAATATCGCAAGATACAACTCTAATGATGGACACTATTATATATTAATCTTGTCATTCATGGTAAGGAGAGGGAGGGGGTCCATGATATTTTAACCAATTCAAATTGAGTTAATCAAATTAAATATATTACAATCAGCTTATTAGTAATTTCACATTTATTTTTGCAAACTCTCTTCCTTAGAATAATACCTTATTCAGAAATAATTTCTTATAAAAAAAAATCAGCATAATTTATTCAAATATATCGTATTTCGCATAAATTAAGTCGAAGTGATGAAATTATTCATTTTGGGATAAATGGTAATTTCTAAGGACTTGATATTGTTAAACAATCTTCCATTAAATTCATAACTTCAATTCACACGTATACAACACGTCTTTTTATATCACTTCCATTTATCCTTGAAGTAGGACCTATTTTCTAACAGAAAATTTACAATTTACCTTCTTTTATGCAAAGGTGAAGGCATGTATTCTGTTTACCATCCTTTTCCAAAATATCTGCTCCTTTACTCACTAAAATCTTCATCATGCTGAACCATCCCTTTGATGAGACAATGTGTATAGCTGACGATCCTGTACTGTCCCGTTTTCTTACTGTCGATCCGTCACAAGCAAGAAGTGACACTATCTCGTCCCGAGGATCCACCTTTTCATCCTGAGTGTCGTCGAAGTCGTCAATCCCGTTCTTCAGAAACAACATAAGGGGAGTGTTCCCATCCTCGTCCACTTCATCTAAGCGTCCTCCATGTTTTTTATAAATCCGTAGGAAATTAACACATTCTTCATAAGATACAACCCGTCTTCCTGGAAAAATTATTGACATAACACTATGCATTTTCACATATACCCACATTTTATTCAAGTAATGGATCTATTGATAAGCCCGCATTGGGCGAAAGTGCTATAGATTAAAGTGTGACTTTTTTCATTTACTTTTGATTATATATTTAATTATTTATTTATAATAATAGAAAAGAAAAGAAAACGTTTATCTCAAAATATCACAGTCAATATAAAGAGCAGAGCAAAAAAACTTATCCTTGAAAATCCTCAGAGACTACGATAATAAACAACTTATATACAAAGTATAATGTTAGGTCAATAGTCTATATGATTCTTAGAATCTTTTCAGTTGAAAGAAATACATCATTGAAAAATAACAGAATATTATATACTTTGTATAATACTCAAGTGTAGCAACTTTTATTTATATGAGAGCAAACCTAAAGAATTAGTATTGTTAAGTAATAAAGAAGTCGGTTCACTTTATGCATAAAATGGCCCTGTAGATATACCAATTAATTGATCAACACTTGATTTTCTATTTGAAGCATTAAAATAAAATAGAGACTTGGTGCTTTCACATCCTATTAAAAAAATTCTCCTCAAAGTCCAGGTCTTGGAGAACTGGCTTTATGAAATTGCAATGTTCTTGAATTTTTGGGTAAACAGGTATAATGGAGTACTTTCAGTGAAGAAAAATAATATGAGCGCACCCTCTGATCTAAAAAATAAAACATGTCCATGAATCCTCAGAAACAGTTCTATCATTTACTAGTTGCATATTTTAGATCAGAGGTTGCGCTCCATATCAAATCTAAAAAAATAACTTTAAAAATAGGCCGTTTTTGTAGACTTTTTCGGAATATGAGGAAATTGACGCATTTCGTGACGTCATAATGCATTGACTAGCCAGAAAATGACGTCATTTTTATAGGATCGCAGTTACCAAAGATCTAAGTGATATTTTAATGCCTTGTTATCCAAAACTATGCAGTTTCAGTTTTTTCAGAAATTCACAGGGCCAAATAAGGCAAAAGTGAACCTTGTTCTTTACTACATATATTGCTAATTAGGTAGTTCTTGCAAGTCCCTTCGTGCAAATTAAAATCCACTACAAAGATTGGAGTAAATTATGCCTTTTCTTGATAACAATAAAAAATTCTTCTGGTCGTGAATGAGATGCAATCTACAGTACCGAAAAACTGATTTTCTCTAAAATACAACATAACAAAAATGTCTCTTTTTGAACCTGACAACAAATCTCGTCCTTGACCAATTGTATAAGTCGTTAATTTTAAGCTGAACACCTTGTAAGAAGGCATATGCCATTTTAAATATTACTTTCTACGATATCAGAATCAGGATAGACCTTCGCATTCGTTACACCTGATTATTTTATTGTCACGGGTATCGGCGTGGAATGGAGACCCGTGTTCGTGTTGGTGATCTTACATTACCCTTTTAAAAAATATTATTTTGCAGGAACATATATTTGTGTTTGTTTGTATATCGCACTGACTTGAACAATTGCTGTAAGTTCTATTGGTGTCTTACTCCCCTGTATTAGAAGAAGTTCACAGTTAGTTTTTGTCGCTACTGAGTGCTGTATTGTATACGTCATTCCTACAGTGATTACAATTGTTTACACTGAACCGTGACTAATTAAGTGAGCAGCTTAATATAGGGGCCCTCAGATATAAAGAGAATCCAATCAAATATGGTGGACATATTCCTTTAACGAATCGTGTACAGCTTTTAAACTTAATTTAATCATTGATATCAAAAGGATCGTAGCGGATGTGACCAGTCAACAGGAGATGATGACGCCTTCAAGCACCGAACCCCTCTTCTGGGAATGCTTAGGTCATAGTTTAATGCTTTTTCACGTATCTGATTGTTTGTTACTTTTTTGGAGATTGGATATTATTTGTTATCTTTAGTTTTCTTGCTACAAAAGCAGGAACTGTAGGAAAATACAAAAAGTAATCCACTAGAGAGGAGAGTAAATAGTAGTAGAAAAAATAAAGATAATGAAAAAAAATGAATTTTAGAGCATTAAATAAATTACTTTCATATTCGTATCGACGTGGCCAGCACAAATGTAAAACTCCTTTTCCATTTATTTTGTCTGATAAATGTGCCCCTTTCTCGACCAACGACGTCATGAAACCAAAGTGTTCTCTTTGAGATGCTAGCAATAGCAAGGAAGTAAGATGAGATTTTTCGCAAAATTCCCCAGCATTTAACATCTCTTTCATAAGAACTGACAACCACTTGTAATCCGTCTTTGTGTGTCTGTTCGTTACAAATTTATGTTCTTGGTATTCCATGCGTGCTTTCTTAAAAACTGTTTCCCCAGTCACATCTTTGATTTTCACACTGGGTTCCTCTTCATCAAAAGTGTAAGGATGTGGTACTTCGCATCCGTAACTACAGATTGAAAATTAGGATAATTGCCTAATAAAAAACTGTTTGCGTCATATAAATTTCACATTGCTTATTTGATGAATAGTGCTAAATCGCGACAGCAGAAATACTACGGGAAACCTGGCTGTTTAGGTTTTTACAAAGACAAAAAAAAAAAATGAAAATGTCTTTTATGAATTCTTACGGTCTGGAATTCAAAATTTCTTAATATTTATAAGATAATTGTCAAACTTCAAGAAATCAAATTGCGAATAAATAATACACGAAGCTATAAGTGGCCAAATAATACTAGTATGTATATTTTGATGAACAAAACCATTGATTTTTGTAAAAGTGGAAGACATGTAAACTTAATCAGCAAATTACAACCTTAAAACTAGTAATTTTAATACGAGTATTAAAACTTACCCGAACTCTTAGAATGAAATAAAGCATGCAAAGCTGATCGCCCATCATTGTCGGCAACATTTACACCTGCTCCCCTTTCTAAAAGCTTTTCTACAACAACATCTTCATTTTGATCACAAAAGTAAAGTAGAGGTGTTTTGCCAGAGAGATTTTTCCTGTCTACGATAATCTCCTTGGGCGAACTTAACATATGTTTTGTCACCGTTGCAATATGTACTCTATTTTTGTAGACTGAAGCATCATTTAGATTCTCCCAAAATAAGGAAAATAGACTATCACAAATGCATTCTGCCCCTTTCTCCTGAAGTAGTAGGTTAAGAAATGAAAGATCGTCTGAAAAGATAATTTTGTTTTGTATAAAACAAAAGACAAGTTCAAATAATTATAAACAATGTAATTGTAGTATCATTTAACAAATTCTTATATCGGAAATATACGCAACATAATTAATGATTATATGATTAACTACCCAGAGTAACACAGTTTATGAACAGATTTTCCCCTTCGTAAAAAGGATCAGCTCCTGCCGCTAGTAGCTTTTGGAAGTCTTCTGCATTTGTTTTTGTAGCAAGTCGTAGAGGAATATTGTCATCTCCATCTTTTGTATTTGGATTAGCTTTTCATGACAGTAAAACATCTAATGCAGTATCTAGGCCGCTGTCAATTATTTGTTCTATAAAAGCAATCCTTTTCGTTAGTGGTTTAATTATTTTTAGGCTTCTATTCTGGGTATCTGTATTTTTTTAAATTAAACGTAATCTTAATAGATTAATTTGTATTGTTCTACAAATTTTGATAAAAGGTAAGATGATATACATAGTTTTTATGAAAACTTGGTTCTTATGAAAATATGACTTACAATACCTTTCTTTAAATATCGATGTAAAGGTGTTTCTAGGTTTTCACCAATATGATTTACATCAGCGCCATGGGTAATGAGCAACTTCACAACATTAGGTTCTCCAGTGGCCACAGCAATATGTAGCGTGGAATCTTTACCCAATGTACATTGATCACACTTTGCTCCGGCGTCAAGTAACAGCGTCATAAGTTTTTCTAAATGATATGCGTTCTGTTCTTCTGAATGTGTTAATGCCCAAACATTTGGATGTGATGATTTCTTGTCGATGCTATGAGCATTCATGTGAACAACACAGTTTTCAAGAATTATTTCCAAAGGGTATTTTCCAGAGTTACTTGCTATATTTGTGTCTGCCCCCGCTTTTATCAATGCCCTCAAACTCTTTACCATATTATCTGGAATGAAAATTGAGCTAAATCACTAATTTGAATAACTATCATGTAAATTTTCGAACAAAAGTCAGGACTTGAACATATTTACAAAAGTTATGAGATTAAATGTGAAAAGAATGGTCTATCCGACGAACGATTATTTTTTTCTTATTTCCTTTTAAATATTACTGAATTTATGAAATATAACTTATGACACTATTTGAACATATAATTCACAGTCCTTGTTGCTTCAGACGTAAAGCATTATAGTAGATCTATTTATTATGTATTTGTTACCCTGAATAATTTCTAAGAATTTCAAGTCTACTTGCCCCCATTTTTGGAAAATAAACATTCTACTAATGGTGTGTTCCCCTCTGATCCTTTTCTATTGACATTGGTCCTAGCTTTCAAGAGTAATTCAACAGCACCTGGATGTACTTTCGATGCTAAACAAAGCGGGTTTTCTGTACCAATGTTGGGGTCCGCATTGTACTTTAAAAGGTTGGAAAGTATTGCCAAGGTATCTTGACTGAACGGACTTGACAACAAATTGCAAAGTGGCGAGATTGATTTAGCTGTCAGTATATTGGTATCAGCTCCTGCTTCTAAAAGACAGTTCACCATCTCTTCTCGCTCTGATTTGTATGCTACAACATGATTTAGTAGAGAATGGTGTTCAGAGATCAGTTGTAAAGGTCGTATAAAAAATTTCTTCCTTACTTACGAACGTCTATATGAGGCGATAGGAAAAGGTATTTTTCAAATGTGCTAGAGTTTTTAATGTCTTATAGACAAATTAAATCACCAGTAAAGATTATACTTCTATCCACTAGATAAATTTTTCATACAAATAACCATTAAATATGAAATGTTGAGAAATTCATATATATGCAATGTGAGGGTTTTTTAACTGTAAAATAAACCATTTTTAAAACATTGATTTGAAATATTTAAGACTTTAAAAAAAATCATCAAATACTTCAAAGCACATTCAGAACGTACGCGTGTTAAAAATCTTAACCATTTTACAAAGCTTATTAAATAACTAAATTTCATAATAAAAATACCCCGCAAACAAAGTCTTGGTTTTCGATACCATGTAAATAAAGCGCTTTTCAAATCACTAAACTCCTTGCAAGCTAAATTGGTTCAAACCAGACACAGTAACCGGTAGGAAAGCGTTTGATATAAATGTATAGAGTTGTTTTCACTATTAAAAGTTATACATGAAGGAAAATATACAGTCCAAATTACTGGAAAATTAATGATTGTAAAAATGACAGAAATGATGTTACACAAACTGCGTCTCAAGTGCAAAACTGGCACACGTTGAAGTGTGATTAAAATGACAATTTAGGCAAAATAGAAAAATACGTACGTAGAAGATAAAGTAACACAAAATTCTCAAGATAAATAAGTGAGCACAAACCTGTAAAATATACTTATATTTAATATTATATAGACCTTTACCTGCCTTCTCCTGAGAGACAGCCACAGAAAGCGCTGTTATACCAGATTCACTGACATGATTTACTAGTGCTCCATTTTTCAAAAGAAGTTTTGCTATTTCGTATTTCTTGTATATCTTTCTCTTTAATGCATTTATCAATGGGGATTCACATCCTCCTGGGCAACAATTTGGATCCGCACCTTTGGATATCAGATCAATGACGTATTTTTCTTCCAGTTGTTCGGCTTCTTTAACATACGTATTCAATGGGCTGTAACCATCTTTGCTAACAGCGTTGATATCGGAACCCAAATTCACAAGAAAAGCTAAAATTTCCATGCGTAGGCCATTCGAACCTGCAATAAAAATATTTTAATGATTTTTTTTCTCATTTTATATTAACTAGTAAATAAAATTGATTTATTTTTACACTTGCGTAATCAAAGATTTGGGTGCATATGGTTTTCCTATGTCCGCATGTCTGTCTTTTTGTCTGCAATAACTTTAACCTTGCTCATAATTTTTTAGAGGGACGGGCTATGATTTTCGGATTTCACAGGTTATTTCTTTGAAAAGACCTTTCTTCGGATACCATCAAAGATTAAGAGCCACTCTCGACATTTTTTGGCCTTGAGAATTTCTGAAAAATCAGAACTGTTCAGTTTAGGTTGAAAATGCAGTATTTATCACTTAGACTGTGTGTGACCATGTATCAATTGAATATGACGTAATTTTTCCTCTAGTCAATGCATTATGGCGTCACAAAATGCGCCATTTCCCCCCTTATCCCGTAAATTCGGTGGAAAATGAACTAAAATTGAAGCATTTTTCAATATTTCATATAGAGCACAGCCTCTGATCCAACATTTGTAATTGCATAATTGGTCTTGGAGGTTAGAAAAACTTTTACAACAAACTACCAAAGTTTAACCTTGGCCATAAATTTTGATATATTTGGTGCTATTGCTTTCTTACTTCACATGTGTATTTATTGTGCAAAGACGTTTTGAATGAATTTTAAATATTTATTTTGGCTTTAAAATTTGAACCTTTGGCATAACTTTTAAACAGTAAGTACTTAGATTTTTCATATTTAACAGATATATTCTGTGTCGGAGTATTCATAACTTAGCTGAAAATATATGTATTTACTACTTGAAAATTCCTGATTTTCTTAACATCTGTTTTGAATACTAAAAAAATATTAAGCATGTTCAACTCAGTTCCAAGCACTTTTTGAAAAATAAACTAGCTACAATAGGTTGCTGGTATTGTTACTTAGTGCTCTATTTCACTGCAAAATATAATAACAATGTAAAATGAAATGAAGTTATAACATTAAGGTTAGTACATTTTGCATCTAGAGCATCACAGATTATCAATATTAACGCAAAATGTAATAAGGATTTCAAGATTTTTACCTTTTGCGTTAAGTCCTTGTACTTGTGATTGCTTGATTATCGTTTTATTGACAATGTTTTAAAATTGACCATCAGTTAATTCAAAGTTAGCATTTCTGCAATTCTTTAATTGTAATGACAATCCGAAAAGGTTAACTTTTTCAATCTTACACACCAATTCATTATGTGAAAGAATAATATTATGCATAATTTTCAAAGTTGTTAATGAGGTACTTGTAGTAAACTTCAGCTAAACTAAAAACTCTGTAAATATTCGTGCTACACAGTTTTCATTTTTTTTAAACAAAAGATTAATGTTAAAGAAAAACAGAACAAGAATTTCTATACATACACAGGTAATGTAATGCTGTATTGCCACGTTCATCTTTTAACTTTATATCCGCTCCACATTTAATAAGATCCTTAATTATAGTTTTATCGCCCCGTTCAGCAGCAAGCATTACACAGGTTACACCCGACGCATCTTTAGTGTTTGCCTCAAAATTGCGATTTAGCATCTCAGGAACATGGAAAAGTAGTCTTCGTTTGACTGCAATGTGTACTGGTGTTGCTCCAGATTTTGTTTGAACATTAACAGAAGCTTCCGAATTTAACAGCAAATCAAAGATGGTTTCAGAAGAATCCTCCTCCTCCTCCTCCTCCTCGATGTTTTCATTTTCACTTTCATCTTCATCTTCAATAAGAAAAGGTTCCTCATCCTCCTCAAGAGAATCGGAATCAATAAGGAAACTATTACTACAAAGAGGAACTCCTAGAAGCATATAAAAACAACAATATGAAATTTGCTAAAAAAATGTTTTGTTTTACATTTACCAAATCAGATAATTGGCTAATAGTTATGATACCCAGTCTTTTTTAAGCGACTAAAAGTTTCATTGCATAAATTTACAGAAAAACTAATACTTTTGTCTGAAAACTTTATATGCTCGTATCCTTGCCCATGATGATTGGACTTTTGTTTTTTTTCAGTGGAAAAGGCGAAAAAGAAAAACAGTTATATATGATCTGATTCAAGGTTCCGATGACACTTTTGATTAATAGAAATAGTTTTTTTTACATTGCTACTAGAACATGCTTATATACTTAACAAAAAATTTTGAAAAAAAAAATGATAGGAATACATGGCCGAGTTTTGATTTAGAACATTAATGATTCAAATATAAGGCTTTTTTTTCCTTCTATACACATTTTATAAGTCAGTTATTTAAAATAATTACTCAATAGCTGGCAACAGACATGTAGTGCAGTGAACAAATTTTCTCCTCGATGGTTTATTTCCGATCCAAGTTTCAGTAGCTCGGGTACTAAATCTACCGGTGTCATGTCTTGGTGTTCTGTTTTCTCCAGGGCTAAGAGTCGTACAGATTTGATCAAAGGTGAATCTACACCCTCTATGTCAAAATTTATACTGGCGCCATTTTGAATAAGATAATTCATAAGTGATCTTCTTTTGGCTAAACTTGCACAAGATCCCTTTTCATCCAATAATCTGCTCAGCAGGGATTCCTTCTGTTCAGCACTTCTTCCTGTGAAATGATTATTGAAAAGTTTAATTAATCTTCAAAATCTAAAAGGATTTTCATTTCACCGTTTAGCTTGATAGATGTGATGTATTGTTCATAATATCAGATTTTGAGTTAATACCCCACATTATACAATATGTTTGAAATTGTCTTTTAACTCAAATTCAAAAATTATAAAATTTTAATGATAAACTGATAGAAGATGTTTTCTGAATAAACATTTGCTTATTCTTCTTCATGTAAAAAAGAACTGCAAATTAATGCAGCAAAACTTTGATACTGTAAAAAATCTAAAAACTAAAAAAGGGAGGGCTAGCATATTTTACTTTCTCAAAACAAGTGATATTGACCTTGCCCAAATAAACCAAACCAGGTTTGGTCATGTTTGTACCCAATCCTCTGTGTTTTCATCTTTATCTAAATTTTATTGCTACTTCTCTGTAATTTGAACAGAAAACTGGTTTTAAGGACCCTCTGTACACAAGTGCATTTTTTTGTACATTGAGAAAAGTATATTTTATAAAAGAGTTAATATTGAGCTTATTTATTAATTTTCAATGTATGGTGCGTGGCATTTACTCCCGGGGAAAATGTTCAAAGACAACACAGTATCAGTGAATAGAAATCAATGTTAATTACTTCAGTAGAGAAAATACATGTTAATTACACATTCACTTAGTTTATCTTGGCCTCTTAAAATGTTAAGAATACTTTTATTGATTACAAATTGAGTAATATATTGTAAATTTTCAATTTTTAGAATCTGACGGCAAATCACTTAGAATTACTTAGAATTGGAACTCTTTAGTGTGCAGTGTAGAGAGGGATATTAATGTTTTCTTCTCCCATGTTGTCCAAAACAAGATTTTTTTTTCTCTCATAAAACTTGCGACCTTGCTGGGTAAATTATATAACCTTGAGTAGTGTTGTGACTATTGAACAATTATAAATTTATATTTTGTAACCTTTATCCTGATCCTGTAGAATTTTACTTTGTAATTGGACCATGTCTATTCTCAACAGAATTAAAAATGTCCTTTATCATCTTATCCATTTCAGAAAATATTATCAATAATTATTATCAATTTTCCCGCCTAATCATCAAAGAATACTTTTTTATTTTTCTTATTTGTTTGCAAATTTTATTTTTGGATATTGAAGAGTTTAAAAATATTTTTTTCAGCGATTTTTAAAATACATTTCAATTAGAAAATTTTTATTTCAAACTTCTCTTCGTCACACAACCTATAATATGAATACGTGCACCACACTGTCCATAAATCTTTTTTCATAACATTCAAAAACTTCTTTCTTTCGTTCGTCAATTGAAAAAAAATGCACTTGTTCAAAATACATGGTCCTTATATTTTGAATTTTCACTTTACAAGATTGAAAAGGATTGTAAATCAAGATAATGTTTGGGTAAATATTGCTATGGATAGATAAATGAACAGCTGGGCACAATTTTTCAATACAAAGTCGGGAGGCCCGGGTTCGATTCTCGTTCCCGGCGCCGCGTCAAACCTAAGACGTAAAAATAGGTAGCGACTGTTCCTTCGCCAAGCGCCCGGCATCAGAAGTAAAAGTCACGGGTCTTTCGGATATGACCTTAAAAACGTAGGTCCCGTGTCACGGTAGGCGTTGGCACGATAAAGAACCCTCACTGCTCAATGGCCCTGAGTGCCGAGTATAGGTCTAAATTTGAAGCCCTTCACCGGCATACGGTGACGTCTCCATATGAGTGAAAAATTCTCAAGAGGGACGTTAAACAATATACAATCAATCAATCAATACAAAGTAAAGTCATGTTTTTCATACTTTGTTTTGTAAAGATAAAGTATTTTTTTTCCTTAGGAAAACAAAGAGGCAGTGCATATGGACCTAATTAAGTTTCGCCTATTATGAATAATTATTATAAAATGTGACAATCAAAAATGATAAGCTCCTATACCTGGGAGAACACCAACATGATTTACGTTCGACTTGGCTTCCACCAATGCTTTTACAATGTCCATATCACCTTCAATGAGGGCAAGCGATAAAGGTGTTTCGTCCATAGCTTCCAAAAGGTTTGGATTTGCATTGTTTTCTAATAGAAAATTAAGCAAAGGGAGGCTGCCCAATTTCACGGCTATGCAAAGCGGAAGCAGGTCATGGGATGTTTTACTGTTAACATCTACTCCACCAGCTTCTATTAAGGTCTTAATAACTTCACAACAAGCGGTTGATTGTCTTTTTTTATCATCTTCTTCTACAACATAATGTTCATTTTTAAAGAAAATAAAAGAATTATATCAAAACCTTTTTGAAACTTTAAAAGCAAGTTCAGGTCAATCTTATCATCTTCTTCCTTAAAATTGATGATAAAAAATTATTGATAAAAAAACTTGTTTTCTGATTACAACATTATAGGTAATGATATTATTCACGCTAAACTTTAAACTTGTAACGAGCTGTAAAGTGATTCGCAGGCAAAGATAACGTCATATTTCTATGTCGTGAACATTACGTGTATGTTGTATAGCAGTTCAGTAAGTTTTAAAGGGTTAAACGTATATGATTACGTCTTAATATTCTTCTATTAAGGTTTTTAATTAGAATTTTTCCTTAAAGTCACAAAAATAGCCATGTATAACAAGCCATAATTTCCCAATTGTTATATCTATAAAAATGACTTTTAAAAAACAGATTAATTGATGCTTGCAATGAATAAACAGTTTTTATCCTTACCCTCTTCTCGGTTTCTATAGAAAAAAAAAGAAGAAAAGCACTTACTTATCTATATATGAGAAATTCTAAAAGAAGAATTATATGATCATTGAAAATGCAGTTTTCCTTTCAGCGTACATTTTTGTACATTTCTGAAACATGACTTTTTCCAAAATATTAACACATAGAAATATAATGTTAAAATGAAGAAAGCAAATAGGTGTACATCGGTGTAGGAAAGCGCTTAAACATCGTGATATTTTTGAAGTACTGCCCTGGCCTTTATAAAATTTTATTTACCCGAAAGCTGTTATTGTAAAAGAATTCACTATTTTAAGGAACATGGATAGAAAAATAAAGTCACATTTGTGAAATTTGATAAGTATTGGTTAATATAAATGTTTACAAAATTATAATCATTATCTACAACTTTTATGTAGGCTATATAAGTTACCTTCGAATGTCAACTTTCTGCTTAATATTCCTCCAAACTATAAATAAAGAAGTAGATCCGTTCCACACATAAGATTATTATGAATATCATAATACAAGTTTCTACTTCAATTGCATTAAGTTGACAAATTTACAAATCATCTGATACCTTCTTTTACGTTAAAAACTAAATCATTTTTCTGTGTGCATCAAATAATGTTACCCTGAAGAATGTGTCAGATGATATTTTCAAATTGACGTTAACAAAAATTCTTAAATGTTTTAGAATACTATTTTTTAATATTTAATATAAATTTTCTTAGTTACACATGGCGAAGTACATGTAGTTATGTAAAGATACACAATTATATGCAAATAAAAAAGTTTTGACAGTTCACTGAAAGCGGAAAAAACCTGTTTACCGATTAATTTTTTTTGCTCATATCTGTTCTAAGATTCGATGCTATTAAAAGTTATTATCCCTGCTTGGTTCCATCTCAGTTTACTATTCTTGTTTCAAGTTTTATAATAATGAAATGTAAAAAGTAACCTTACATTTTAATTTAAAAGACCCATCAGTAAATATACCTCGAATGAAATGCATTCATCTAGACAGAAACCAGACAAGAAGCCCTCCTTCAATACTAGTAACTAATGTTGTTTAACTTGAAGATGCATTCTATTGAGAAACAATTATATAACAAAATGGATTTAAAATATTTTACCGTAGGAAAATTCATTATTATGAATTTTGTTTCCCAAACTATGGAAATATTATTTAAACTGTATACAATTGGCTAAAGTTCGGGTTCAAACATTTAAACGCGATTTATTATTAAAAAGAAGCAAGTGAATCACAGCGACCGAAAATACCCAAACTCAAATTATTCTAGAGCATAATAAATTAACACATATCATTTCTCCTCGCACTGATCTTTCTTAGTCTTTAAAGATTATTTGATATACAGTATATTGGTATTTTTCCTCTTTTTAAATTATCTATTATTTAAAAATCTACCTGACCATTTACACTGTCAAAGCCCTACTTTTTGTATTAAACATTATAAAAAGTGTAGTTATGGAGGAACCATTTAATTAATTTTTTTGTTGTTTCCCTTCTTTCATTAATGTCCCATACCATAATTAATTTAATTTGGTTCAGCGGTTGCAGAGAAAAACCTGAAAATTTTCAAATGTTAACAGGACGCACGTCGCATATCTATGGCAAAAGCGGATAGCAATCGGTCATCTGAGTGATTAAAACAAGCTAACAATGGATTTTGTACATTCTTAAGTTTAAAGAAATGCATCTAAGATGTACATACAAATTTGATCGTCTTTGGCTCTCAAATTCCGTACTTCACCTTTCTTTACTAACTGAAAAGGATAAGAAATAAAACATTCTTGCCTCAATGAATATAAAATATGATAACATTGTTACATGAACAACCAATTAAGGAAAAGTATATATAAGTATAAGTCTTTGTTGTTTTTTATTTAGCTACTAAATAAGATTTTGAAGAAGTGAAAGGTCATTTGTAATTTCTAGATATTTAACAACGACTTTATCTACATCAATTCTAAATCTTTGAGAGGGTCTGAGTTAGATCATTCGCTTATTGGAGTTTGTTTATCAGAAAATCAGTCAATCAATTTAAAACAAAATAATTATTGTAATGGAGAGAAAAAACATATATTACTTGTTCAAGCCATCGCACTGTTTTCCAACAGGAAAAACTATCTCCAAATTTGACACTCATTGATTTTCCAGATACTTTAATCGTTGGCGTTTTCTAGAATATTTTGAATACATGTTTACAAAAGGATAATACTCTAGTATTATCATGTTGAAAATTTTGAATTTACTAGCTAGGGGAGGTAAATGCAAAAGAACGAGGGCGCTTTTGATTGGCATTCGGCAGGAACCTGGGCGTAATTGAAAAGTGAAAATTTTATTGACATGTCACATGAAATTTTTACATTTTTTTAATTTATCGGGTCCCTGTGCAACAGGAACGGAAAATATTTTCCCGAAATTGAGCTTTGATTTGCTAAAAAAATAACTTGAAAATTGGCCATATCAGACATTTGGTACAAAATTGCACATTTTGAAACACATTTTTCAAAAATTTTTCTATGTCTGGGTCTTCTCTCCATGATTTTGAAACGTTATTTGTGTGTATTTTAATTCAAAGAAACGATTACACTTTTTTAAAAAATGGAGAGAAGACCCAGAGACCACGAAAAATGAACTTTTTCCCAAAAAATCCAAATGTGTCAATGTGATGCGTCTTTGTCCTTTTAAAGACATTTCTAAATGTGTAGCGGTGATAGCTCAGAAAGTTAGGCTACCTGTTCAATGCACTTGAAGCGAAAAGTTTTTGGTTCGAGCCTGGCATGGGGCGTTAATTTTTTTTTAATTCAGGCAAGCAACCATTTATTTTGTCAATTTCGTTTTATGTACTGATGAATTAAAATTTTGAATTAGATAAATTTTGGTTCAGTTTGGTTCTCAAGCGAAATCAATTCTAATCTTCTATTTTAAAATGTACATGTACACGTATCATGTATCTATGCATTAAATATTTAATGTTTTATTTTTTGTGAAATATTACTATGTTATAGTACCCCCTATAAAAAAAATGGACATAAATGTTACAATTTCACAATGTCTTTCAAACTAATTGAAAAAAAAACATGGACGTGTTTGTAAAATCTGACCAGGTATGTTCAGCCAACCAAATCATGGACATTTAAACCATAAATGTTTCGTACAAATGATTCCTGCAGATCACCCGCCAAATGCGCCCATCTTCTTTACAACATGATAACTGTAAATGCAGAATTTACAATATGATAACTTCATCACACACACACACACACCCTCTATCACACACACCCACCCTCTCTTTCTCTCTCACACACACACCCTCACACACACAATACCATTCCTTACCTTCATCCTCCTTCACATACACCTCCAAAGCGCTCAAACACACACATATTGCTTTAAGAATGAAGTCTTGCCTGTCTTGTAGAATGAGGCTTCCTACATAATCAGACTTCCCCCGGACGTCTAGCCCAAAAGTAAGGAAGTTTGGCTCTATAGTGAAAGTTCCCGTTGGAATTCCGACTCTAGAGCGGGAGCCCCCATCGGAAGTTGTACTTTAGGACCACACATTCTTAACGGAAGGCCTACTTTACTTTATACTAATGTATGACCAATATCTTAAAAAAGGTATGTTATTGACATACAATTTGATGAAGCAAGAAAATCAGCACTGGTTTTAAATCATAATTTCGTTTGTTCAATGGTCGATACAATGACCTTGTCAGTAAATCATCGTTTAGTCAAAAGCTGACTGATTTTTTCATACTGATTGATAGTCCATTTCTGCTCGCCCGATTAGCTGTTTTTGTCTGATTATTCAAAACATCTGACGTCTTACAATTATTAATTTTCTATTTGAGGCCCGTTTTGCTTTGCTCCTAAATTTGTATTATTTAATGGACTTTTGAAATTGAATATGTTCGTTATGTTAATAAACTTTATATCATAATTTTGTACAACAAAAGTCAATAAGACAATCGGAGCATTACTTTTATTTAAATATTTTTATTTCAAGTATTGAAATGTATCTTCACTTTCTTTTCCAATAGGATTACAAATTTAGAGTTTACATTGTAGGTACTTGGTTCACTCGTATAGCTGAACTTTAATGAGGGGTGGGGGGGGGGTCCTAGAATGGGTTTTCCAATAGGATAAAAAATATCACTTTGTAGGAAGTTTTGCGATAGGAGTAGGGCTCTAAAATGCGGCATCTACCTAAGGTAGACTGACACTCGTTTGCTAATTTTTGCGGAGGGGGGTATGGCTATTTAAATTAGTATGCTTTTGCCTCGGGGTAAGACTTATTCTTAAGCAAGACTTCTAAAGGAAAGGCTAAAGCCTCTCTCATGTGAGAAGTGTTTACGACATCGGCACCACATCACATTGGATAAAGAGCAAAACTTCAAATACATACACGCCAGTAGTTTCAATTTTATCAGATTGATCTTCAGAATAAAGCATCTTACTTGCAGTTGTCTTAAATATGGTTTTATTTTCTCTCCTATGGTGAGAGTACTGCAGATGTCTTCTATTTTAATAAGGGGTGTTTGGTTTCTCGCGAGAGCTCTCATTTGAATTTCCGCTGCAAATCTTTCATCTTAAAGAAACATATTAAAAGGCGTATTGGAAATGTTAGCTGCAGATTTTGAATTGACGTCTCACAACAGTGCCACACAAAATGATTTGGAAAATCTTGCAAGAAAACCGACCGCTTGTTACTATCAAAATGACATTTTGCTTGGATTATTTAGTTTTGAATCAATTGTCTGTATAAAATACCTACTTTGATGTAGACGTAATATGGGTACAATTTAGTTGGACGTAAAAGAAAAACTTCCAATATTTAAAAACAATAGTATACAGTATTTACTTCTATTGAAGCATATTAACCGAAACATTGATTGATATAAGCCCTTAAAAACAATGATGAAAATCCAGTAGTTCAGTACAAAAGGATAAGTCATTATACTTACCAAGACAAGACAGATTGTCATCATAAAAAACTCTTTCTGCAAAGTAACAAACATAACAGTATTACATAACATTTGTAAACAATATTTATCGAATATAATAATAATAAATCAAACAGGAGGATAAATATTTTACAATTTACAACAAAGTTTACTACAGAACTAACCAGTGAACAAATCGTGTACACTTCTCCCATCTTTTGCTGTCGTCTGTGCCTTGGCCCCGGCTTTTAATAAGGCCAACGTTAATGAAGGATTTCCATAAACTGATTTGACCAGTGGGCATTCTTCATTGACGTCATATTTGTTTGGATCTGCACCTTTTGACAACATTGTTTGAATTTCAGCCTCGGAGTTGTCAAAACGCATTAAAACTTCTAATGGGTATTTTCCTTTCGAGTTTGGAGCATCCAAGGGTAAATTGTTGTCAAGTAAAATGTTTATTATCCTCAAACCTTCCTCTTTCAAACTATAACCTGAAAAAAAAACGTTTTATTTTTACAAAAAGCTTTGCCCAACCTTCTTTTTGTTCTTTTTCTTTTACACAATCAGCATTTCTGGGCGTTTACCGTTTTTTTTTTGTATACATTTTGTATACCTGCTATAAGTATAAGGAATCAATGACGCTGTATGCCGTGCATTGAGTCCGTAAGAAAAAAAAATCATTATTTTGCTGTTTGACTGTTCACGGTAGCTCAGTAGGTTGAAGTGCTTGCTCCGTGATCGGGAGGTCATGAGTTCGAATTTCCTCCGCTACTGGCATAAGTCGATAAAAATGGGTAGCATCTGTTCCTTCGTCATGCGCTCGGCATTTGAAGTGAAATACATTTGCAGTCCTTCTGATGATACCTTAAAACCAAGGTCCAGTGTCACCACAGGTATTGGCACAATATAGATCCCTTTCTAATGAATGAATCTGAGTGTCAAGTAAAGGTTAAAATTTGAAGCCCTTCACTGGAATATGCTGCTGTCTCAACTTAGGTGATAAATTGTCGAATGGGACGTAATACAACAATCAATCAATTCAATTTTTATTTACCAGCTTAGTCTCGTAATAAGATTTGGATCAGCAGACCTTTGCTTTATCGTAAGTGAATCTCGTAAGGCTCGAAAAACGTATACATGTATTAAGGTTTAGTCACTGTAATTCAGAGAATTTCAAAGCTATTACATGATAAACATTCAAATATTATAAAAGCTAGCTACCGATGGACATCAATGCGGTCAAAATTACATAAAGATGCAATTCTAAACGTTCACTTGCGGGTTTCATCGTCTTTAGACAGTACGCATCTTTATTTTTTTGTCCCCCGCTTTCGCGAAAGCGAGGGGACATTAAATCTCATTCGTCTGTCCGTCTGTCTGTCCGTCAGTCTGTCCGTCCGTCACAAAAACTGTAACCTTGCCCATAACTTTTGATTTAGTGGAGCTATGATTTTCATATTTCATATGTGTATTACTTGTGATAAGACCTTTCTTTGGGTACCACCAAATTTGACCTTTTGACCTTGACCTTGGAGTTTGACCAACTTTTACTCAAAAATTCCAAACTTATATTTGGCCATAACTTTTGAATGGTAGGTACAAGGACTTTCATATTTCACATAATTATTCTTTGTGACAAGACCTTTCATTGGATTTCAACAACTTTGACCTTTTGACCTTGACCTTGGAAATTTACGTACTTATGAAAAAAACTATAAACTTGACCATAATTTTTGAACGGTAAGGGCTATGACTTTTATACTTTACATATATTATTCTTGTAAGAAGACCTTTCATTGGATACCAAGAACTTTGACCTTTTGACCTTGACCTTTGAGTTTAAACTACTTTTTAAAAATAATAACCTTGGTCACAACTTTTGTAGATACAAGGACTTTTATATTCCACATATGTATTCTTTGTGGCAAGACCTTTCATAGGATACCAATAACTTTGACCTTTTGACCTTGACCTTCGAGATTTTCGTACTTCTGAAAAAAACTTTAACCTTGACCATAACTTTTTAACGGTAAAGGCTAGGGCTTTCATACTTCACGTATATAATCCTTGTGAGAAGACCTTTCATTTCATATCAAGAACTTTGACCCTTTCACCTTGACCTTGGAGTTTTAACTACTTTTTTAAAAACTTTAAACTTGGTCACAACCTTTGAACGGTAGAAACTAGGACTTTTATATTTTAAATAAATGTATTCTTTGAGGCAAGACCTTTGATGGGATACCAATAACTTTGACCTTTTGACCTTGACCCTAAAAAATAATATCTCGCCCATAAAGACACCGAAAGCGGGGGACCACAAATCTTTGAATTTGCTTGTTATTTCTACTATAATTAGAGGTGAATTCAGTTGCCAATGAGGATTTAGCATCCTATGTCGACCGTTCACACCACTGTCTGGCAAAAGGAAAAATTTGCAGATAATTCAGTGTGTTTATTTTTTTTTACTAACAGCGTCACAGTATTAAGAAATTGCAAAATATAGACATTTTAAAGGAGACTCTTGATATCTTTGTCTAAACATTTTCTAATGATATGCTTCCTCATAAAATTGATTTAATACGGGGCTTATAGAATGTATTGATAGACATTTGAGTAAAGCAAAGTTCAACATACACATTTAAAATCAAGATTGTTGCAAAGTAGTTGTCATTAATTGTGTGTTTTATTTCGTCTTTGAAGGAATATACTAGTCTAGTATATCGATTCAAAATAGGAATGAATATGACAATTATTAATTGATAAAAAGTCAGCAATATATCTAAACGTCCATTTTAAGACTACAGAGGTTCATGCGAAAGTTTTTCAATGTGTAAATCCGACAAAAAAGATAAGACACATTTATTAATAATTAACCTAGAATAAAAGTACTAACAAGAGGCCCAGGGGCCACAGCGCTCACCTGAGAACATCGTCAAGGAAAAAGCACAAATCAGATCAGAACTGAAAGTTTACTGAGGTGGGGGAGGGGGGGGGGGCTATAATTTTATCCCCTCGGGGGTCATGATTTAAATAAACTAGAATCAACACTACCGAAGGGTGATTCCATATAAATATCACTAATCATGGCTTTGAAGTGCTTAAAAAGAAGATTTCAAAAGGTTTCTGTATATATTCCTATGTAAAACTTTGGTGGGCCATTCTGGCCCCACCCTAGCCCCGGGGGTCAGGATTTGAACAATCTTAAATCTACACTTCCTAAGCATGATTTCACATGAGTTTTATCTTTTCTGTCCTTGAAAAGAAGACTTTAAAGATTTTTCCTTTATACTCCTATGTAAAAATTTGATCGGCCATCTTGGCCCCATCCTACCCCAAGGGGTCATGATTTGAACAAACTTGAATCTACACTACCTGAGGATGATTCCACATGAGTTTCATCTTTCCTGGCCCAGTGGTTCTTAAGAGGAAAGATTATTTAAGATTTTTCCTATATATTCCTATGTTTAATTTTTAGCAGCCATTATCATAATTATGGCCCCGCCCTAGTCTTGGGGGTCATGATTTGAACAATTCTGAATCTATACTACCTAAGGATAATTTCACATGAGTTTCATCTTTCCTGTCTCAATGGTTCTTGAGAAGAAGATTTTCAAAGATTTTTTCCTATATATTCCTTTGTAAAAATTTGATCTGCCATTTTGGTCCCACCCTATAGCCCCAGGGGTCAGGATTTGAACAAACTTGAATCTACACTACCTGAGGATGATTCCACATGAGTTTCATCTTTCCTGGCCCAGTAGTTCTTGAGAAGAAGATTTTTAAATATTTTTCCTATATATTCCAATGTAAAATTTTTAATGACCATTATGGCCCCACCCTAGCCCCGGGGGGTCATGATTTGAACAAACTTGAATCTACAATACCTAAGGCTGATTTCACATGAGTTTTATATTTTCTGTCTCAATGGTTCTTAAGAAGAATTTTAAAGATTTTTCCTTAATACTCCTATGTAAAACTTTGATCGGCCATTTTGGCCCCACCCTACCCCAAGGGGTCATGATTTGAACAAACTTGAATCTACACTACCTGAGGATGATTCCACATGAGTTTCATCTTTCCTGGCCCATCGGTTCTTGAGAAGATTTTTTACAAATGCTTTTAATTTTTCTTTAATTCATAATTATCTCCCCTTGGAAAAAGGCATGGCCCTTCATTTGAACAAACTTGAATCCCCTTTACCACGGATACTTTGTAGCAAGTTTGGTTGAAATTGGCTCAGTGGTTCTTGAGAAGAAGATGAAAATGTGAAAAGTTTACAACAACGGCGCCGACGACGACGACAACGACGACAGACAACGGACAAATTTTGATCAGAAAAGCTCACTTGAGCGGAACATTATAAAGACCTGATATACTAAAGACCTGATATTTTGACCTGATGAAAAAAAAAAATAAAATTATCAATTTAAAGATTATATTTCAAATATAAGTTGGAAAATTATTGATGAAATTATACTTACTTGCACTTTTTAGGGGATAACACTGACTTTGTATTAAGGAGTGCTTACAAAAGGTTGATGACCTGATATTATTGAATGACCTGATATTTGTCGTGAAGACCTGATATTTTTTATAAATGACATGTAAAGGATGGTTTTAAATGACCTGATGTATTAAATAATTCTTTTAGAAAGGTTAACATTTATTTAAAAGGTTTTGAGAAAATGTTTGCAGCAATTTATGAAAAAGGGATTTTGAAATTACCTGATGATTTCCTACTATGGCAATGTGAGAAGGCTTTACACAACACAAACAACTAACGAGGAGTAGTCATTAGCAAAGATAAAAAAAAATGTCCTCGCATGTGTTTGCTACGAAGCAATCATTTTCGAATTTTATTTAATAATTGACAAGTAGAAAAGTATAGTAAAAACAATACCTGTAATCGATACCTTATAAAGAGCAAGGTAAAGTAAAAGAGTAGAACATGTAGAACAAATTATATTATACAAATATCGTGTGCCCGGAAGGAAAGAGGGCTTGAAAGGGTACGGTGTGTCTGTATATGATCGGTTCTAGGTGCAAACTTCGCCAAGTTAAAACATACTTCTGTCGAAATCCTTTGAAAGTGAAGGTAATCCACAATCCTCATGCCCCTGCCTTTTTGAGAGCTAGAGATATTACCCAAAAAGCATACTGACATACTGAGAGTTGTAGATAGATGCTTTTTTCATTAGTACTTATAGACACAACTTAGGAAATGACTTAGGAAAATTCTAAGATAAGATTGTTTCGTGAAACAGCTATTACAAATCTTAGGAACTTCCTACGTTATAACTTAGGCATATCTTAAGTTATGTCTTACATCTTAGGAAATGTTTGTGAAACTGGGCCCTGGTATTTTTTGATGACCTGTAATTTCTGAATGACCTGATGGGTTAAAATTACCTTATTTATTATTATATTACAAATTTCAGGAAAATAAAACCGTTTTTAATGCTAAAATTAATTTATAAAATTTGAATATTTGCACCAATTCCATTTTCATTTTAGAATATAAGGTCTTTAAAGTCTTCAAAATTATCAGGTCATCAAGTTTTGTGAATATACCGTGATATGTGGCAAAATAATCTACATATTATCCACTAAAATATGTTTTAATATAGTGTCAGCTATTATCATTAATAATTTTCCCTAAAAAATATGAAATAAAAGTTTAAATTGATAATTTTTACTTCATCAGTTCAAAATATCTGGTCTTTAGTATGTTCCCACTTGAGCCTTTGGTTCAAACATGGTGTAAAGGCTGTAATAAGTAGCTTAAGGGTGATTTTTGGCATTAAAGATCCACGGATAAAAGACTCGCCTACAGATTGCTTCATAGGGCCTGAAATATTGCAGCTATGTAGATGTCATCTTGAGGACCTAGTTTAATGATGCTTTAAGATGACTTAAAGACGATCTTTAACCTTACTTAAAACATCAATGTTAAATAAGATAGCTCTGAAAAGAAGTTGTCCGTCAATTTTTCTGAACATGTTGTGCTCATAATGTCACTGCAATATTAGTATGTATGCATCCTCTTTGTTCTTGAAAATTGGCATCGGTTGTTTTTGATAAAAAATTTGAGTCACTTACTTTTCTCCTGGGATCCTTTCATGGTTTTTTTCTTTGACAACCTGCAACACACACTCATTGGTTATTTTCTCCTATGTGAGTTATGCTAGCCCCTGCTTTGATAAGCAGGGTAACAATTTCTTCTGATTCACATCTTATAGCCTTCATGAGCAACGAGTCTTCACCTTCTTGTGCTGTGTTTGGATCAGCATTCTTCTTCAACAATAGACTAAAAACTGGTATTATTTCAGCATTTATTTTAACTTTTTCCTTTTTGTTTCAACACGTTGGTAAGAGGCACTTCCCACATCATGAGGAACAGTGACTAAATCCTGAAAAACGCGTTCTAGGAGACGGGTTCCTTTACTATCGACGCTATTTGAAACAATTCCTGTCTCCACAATCACAGTTAAAAGCTTCCTTTTCTTGGGCCAGTCTGCAAAAGGAAATTAAATTTGTTTTGGACATTGTTTGACTATTCTTTTTTCTAGGAAGACTATTAAATAGTAATTTAAGAATGAAAACCTGATAAATTATTAAAGCCGCTTTAACCGAAACAGGCACATTTTATCTTACACAATAAAAGTACGTCATTACACAAAGATAATATATAAAAATGAATTATAAATTTGATTTAATAATTTATTACAACAATCCTTACATGGAAAACGCAGATCAAAAACCTTATTGACAAACAGTAGTTCCTGACGAAAGTTAAGATCTGTTGTGAAGTCAATTTTGAAAAAAATAAGTTTATCGGATATATCTAATAATGAAGATAATTCAAACCCGAGTATTTTTTTTTCTCTATTAGTAGAAGCCTTAGTCATTTACATCTTTTCAAAATTCAGAAATTAATTGAATATAATCCATAGTAATTTTTATATTAATTTGCATATTTAAAAAATAAAGGAAAAGTCGGATATTTTCAATGATTTTTTTAAAGGAGCTAAAATATTGTCCGTGTACAAGTAATATATGTACTTTGTTGTGAAAAAAAGCTCGGGTTTGTTCTTCATGAGATGAACATGTAAGCGATAAATTTAATTTTTCGAAGGTGATTTCACGCGATGTCAACAATGATCAACATAGGATTATTTTTTGTGTGACCTAACAAAATTTTTTTTTTAACTTTTGAATTTTGATATCTTTTAAATGAAAAAGACTTTGGGGATATAATTTGAAAGTTGAAACAATTTATGGACAATTATTTTTCAAGAAGAAAAACGGATATATATTTTTAGCGATTAGAATCGGACCAAGCGGCTTCAAATAAATTAATTTTAGTTATTGTTTATTATGTGCATACATTATTGTAAAAATTGATTTCAAAATAAGTATGTGTTATCCCAGCAGGCACACAACGTTGAATAAACTTTGAATCAACGTTGTTTTTCTATGTTGATTCAACATTGATTTTATGTTAGATTTTGAAAATTTGTATCAACGTTGAAGTCTTAAAATTGAATCAACATTGATAATTAACGTTGATTATATGTTGAAAAACAGTTGATTCAACATTTATTCAATTATTTATTTTGGAATGGCGGTGTCATATAGCAATATACTTTGTTAAAATTTCAACTATTTTATTGCACGGTTGCTAATGTGCCTTCTTAATTGTTGAAGGGACAGCGACACTCTGATAAGACAGATAACTTTCAAAGTACAAAATAGTAATACTACTAAAACAGTTTTCTTTATCAGTTTCTTGAAACCTCTGAGTAGTCAATTTTGATGAGATCGAAAATAAGATGGAAACATTACTTTTTATTTCAAATTTCTTTGCAATTGTTTTATTATGTATTTAACAATAAAACATTTAAATCCAATATCAAATTCCTTATAAATTGAATAAATTGTATCTTTTTTAGTACCATTTAAAAAATGGTATAATATTTCAAGTACTTAATACAGTATTTTAATTAGAATGACTTTATTTTCACATGAAGAAATATTTAGAAGAAAGATAACTCCTCATCTTAGATATATTTTTTTCTTACAACCACATACAACATTGTGATTTTCTGACTTAGGAAACATCGCTCCATGATATTTTCTAACACGATTTCAATAGGTATAATAGTAAGTATTATTTTCATATGCACCTCATATATTATATTTAATGTTGTGGTATTAAATCGTTACTCTTTCTATTCTCTGTGTTCAATTTCTTCATTTGATGATCTGCACAAAAAAATCATTTCTGAAAAAAATATGCAGCGCTTTATACTTCAAACTACTTTCCATGTGGCTCTAATGTTATTGTTGTTTATGAATATCAATATTACAAATTTAAAACTTTCTAAGGTGAAATTTACAGCAGAGGGTCGGGGCCTCTTAAATGAAAACATACGGTATATCACTACATGAAAACAGTAAGTGTTTAATTTCCTATCAATAGTTAATTGTATTACAATAATTTTCACCAAAATACATTTTATAAATTAATTTCATCTGACATGCCGAAATGTTTTCTTAAAAGAGTATTTTTTTTTAAAATTAAATCTTGGTGTTGAGTTCTGAGGTTTGTGTTGTGCTGTCTTTTTGAATATTTTCCGGATGTCCTACTGCGTATCCTCCTAATTCGTACTTTGGCAAATTCGTACTGAATTCATATTCATCACTGAATGTGTAAAATTTCTATATTTATCATCCTTGTTAGTTATGATAGTTAGTAATGATATACGGTAGTGCGACTTTGTCAAGTCGGACCTCGTTATGGTCAGACAGTGTTATAGTCCGACATTATCATAGTCCAAATTATCTATCAGCGAAAAATAGGATTGGCCCGCTCAGCGAAGATCCGACGTTGAATCAATGTTGGCAATTCAACTCAATTTGAATTCAATGTTGATTCAACGTTAAATATTCAACGTTGAAAAGTCAACGTTGAATCAATATTGAATC
The DNA here is from genome assembly GCA_003671525.1 of Saccostrea glomerata. Taxonomy (NCBI): domain Eukaryota; kingdom Metazoa; phylum Mollusca; class Bivalvia; order Ostreida; family Ostreidae; genus Saccostrea; species Saccostrea glomerata. Next base: position 1,099,761 of record PRKT01000077.1, read on the forward strand.
TAGATTTATCAACGTCTAAACCCAACTTCAACTAATATTCAACGTTTAAACAACGTTGTGTGCCTGCTTGGATATAATATAATAGTTTAATAATTTGAAACGAAAAAGAAATAATACATGTATACCTAAAGGGAAACAATGAAAGATAGGCAATTCTCCGTCAGCCTCCTTTGTGTTGACGTCGTACCCAGCATTTAACATTAACTTTGTCATCTCTATGTCATAGGTCTCGATAGCATAGAGCAATATTGATTTCTTTTTATTAGGAAACTGAACATTGATGTCAGCTCCATTGTCGAGGAGGCATTTAATTAGGTCAGTTTTCCATATTAGTCTTTGAGGATAGCGATAATATGTTCTAAAAGCAACGAACAATGGCGTTTTCCCTGCGTTGTTTACTTCTTCAATAGAACTACCCGCCGCTAGTAATTTTTGAACTATAGTTAAAGGTGGTTCTCGGAAAGATGATTCTGTAAAAAAAAAATTTAAAAGTTTATTTCATGATCGTTTTTTCAACGAAAATTCATATTATAGTATACTTTTCGAAAAAAGAAAAACAATAGTAACAATACCCTGAATTATATAAGATAGCTTTGTCAAGCAATTTCTTTCAGATAGATACGATTCATTCAGGTAAAATGAGTGTGTATTTTTAAAGCAATTTCATCAGGCAGAAAAGGGCTATCAAAATCTGGAGGTCTCGATATTTTGATTGTGGTTTTATTTGAATATTGATGCAACTAAAAAAAAAATGCTGCATCTGAATGTTTAGTGACCTGGCCTGCTTGATCAATCGTCTATTTAAATAATAGGCCGCATGGCAGGTGTGACCGGTCGAAATGGTATTCTCTCTCCCAGGCACCTGATTCACCTCTGGAATTTTTCGGGGTAAGTGCTTAAGCCTTGTTCATTTTGTTTTTAATGTTTTATTAAATTGATCACTGTTCGTTATCTTTTCTATTTGTCTTTATTTTTTTACAAACCTAAAGCAGAATGCCTGCTTCATTCTAAATAAACATACCCATTTCACAGATAATATGTAAAGCTGTGTTTCCATCATCCTTCTTTTGATTCACGTTTATCCCATTTTCGATGAGAAATTCTGCAACTTTGTAGTTTCTTTTCTCTACGTGATGAAACAAAAATGAAATAGTACCATTTCGTGGGTCATCTAAAAAAGCACCTTTTGATAATAAAAGTTTCGCATCTTTAACCACAGCTTCTTCGGATGAGTAGTCTTCCAATAAAACTCTTTTTAAGAGATTTGTGTCAACTTCACTTTCAAGGGTTTTCAGGGGTATTGCACCGTCCACAAATGCAAGTATTTGATCTACAAAAAAGAGTATATATATATATATATATATATATATATATATATATATATATATATATATATATATATATATATATATATATATATATATATATATATATATATATATATATATAT
>PRKT01000077.1:1112056-1128808 GCA_003671525.1 Saccostrea glomerata
AGTTTACAAACCGTTAACTATAGTTAACGATCTGATAAATAAAGTTTCACGATTTGTGAAACTATGATTAACAACTCTTAACTATAGTTTACGATTGTAAACTATAGTTTACAAACGTGAATCTATGTTTATCAACAAAATATATTGTTAACGCTTTTTTCAGACAGATAAACTTAGATTAGCATTCGAAAACTATAGTTAACGACTGTTAAATATAGTTTTACAGATGAAAACTATGCTTAACGAATCGTTAACTATACTTAACGAATCGTTAACTATAGTTTACGGTTTGTAAACTATAGTTTACAGTCGATAAACCTAGTTTATCAATTGTGAAACTATGTACATCTAATTTTTGTGAATTTGGCGTGCCATAAAAGTGCCTCAATATTCAAGGCATTGTTACCTACCGTACTAACAATTATTAGAGTGGATCACAATATATAACCATATTTAGAATTAAAGTTCCTTTTCTTTTTTTTTTTTATACAAATCCTCAAATTATATTAGCAGTACTTAGTCAATACTATTGTTTCATAGAAGATTATTTCTATTTTTATAAGTGCATTCATATTCATTAGATAATAACACAAATACTTGATCAGTTGATCATGTTTAAGCCAATCAGAGAGCCTGGGGTAATAGAGAAAATAATATTTTGGCATATAAAAACAGTTTGTAAAAGGTATTATTGTTCCAAAGTTAGGAAAACCCAATGCAAAATTCAGATTCCCAAAGCGGTATGCACGTTATTCTGTTAAAGGTTAAACCATCTCAAATTCGCCCATATTCCTTTTGTCCCCCGCTTTCGCGAAAGCGAAGGGACATTAATTAAATCTCATTTGTGTGTCCGTCTATCCGTCCGTCACAAAAACCTTAACCTTGCCCACAACTTTTGATTGAGAAGAGCTATGACTTTCATATTTCACACGTGTATTCCTTAATTGTGACAAGACCTTTCTTTGGGTACCACCAAATCTGACCTTTTGACCTTAGAGTTTGACCCACTTTTACACAAAAAAATGTTAACTGTTTTTTATTCACGAATTTTAAAAGGTAAGGACTACAGGTTTCATATTTCACATAATTATATATTCTTTGTGGCAAAGCCTTTTATTGGATATCAACGAGTTTGACATTTTGACCTTGACCTTGGATATTTCCGTACTTATGAAAAAACTTAAACCTTGGCCGTAACCTTTGAACGGTAAGGGCTAGGGCTTTCATACTTCACATAATTATGTAATCCATGGGATGTGAGAAGACTTTTCATTGGAAACCAAGAACTTTGACCCTTTGACATTGATATTGAAAGTTTTCCTACTTTTAAAAACAAACCTTGACCATAACTTTTAAAGAGTTGGGGCTAGGGTTTTCATACTTCACAAATGTAATCCTTGTGACAGGACCTTTCATTTGATACCAAGAGCATTGACCATTTGACCCTAACCTTGGAGTTTGACCTACATTTCATAATTTCTAAATGGTATTTGATAGGGTGTTCATATTTGACACAATATATCATTAAAAATGACATCTCACCCACAAAGACACCGAAAGCGGGGGACCACAATTCTTTGTTCGACATTAAAGCTTAATTTTCTCGACTGATGTCACTTTGCAAATCAATTTTTTTCCTGTGTTTATTTTTATAAAAATCTTTAAATATATTATTGATACTTTAACCAGAAGATATAGGATGTATACTAGTACATGTTTATAGGCATAAAATAGTACATTTTACAACCATACCATTACCATTAAAGTTACTGGTTTGTCTATTATGCAGTAATATGTATTAGAAATCATTAAAGGTACATAATAAATGAAATTTAAAAAATATTTACACTGAATACATAACAATTTTTATACCCCCCCCCCCCCCCCGCTTGAAAAGTAGGAGAGTATACTGTATTCGGTATGTCCGTCCTTCCGTCCAGCTGTTCGTCCGTCCGTCTGTCTGTTACGCTTTGTGGTACCCATCTCTTATCCGCAACTGCTCTTATGCCACTGAGTGAAATTCAATGAAACTTTCACAGAATCTTTTTTACATATTGCCATTGTGCACCTTCTATTTTATTTTTGGATCGGACACATAGGGTGCGTTCACAATTCTCCCATTGGTTGATATTGGTGGTGTAATTTACCAATGGCAAAACATTGGTACCAATGTTTACTATTGGTAACTTTTATTGGTAACCCATTCTGCAGGCCAACCACATCTCTGGCAGATTGGTAACCCAGATTTTTTCGTGTATTAGTGTCACCCCCAAGATGGCTACCTAGACCGTTCCTGGTGGCATGAGTGAAGTTTCCTCACTAGTAATAACACTTCAGATGAATTCTACTACAATATAGGGGAAAATATTGTTATCTCTGCATAGTATTCAAAATTTCAAACAAATGATCACTTGTGTTGGAAAAAGAATATCACCTGAAGACAATTTTTCATATAAAGTTATGTCCATAAAAGTAATTTTATTTTGTTTTAGTAATACAATAAACAAACTTCATTTTGAATTTGTTGTTTCTGGGAAATAGTGAATAACTCAACATTTGCCGTTGGCTACCATTGATTACCATTGGTGACCATTAGTAACCAAGCGTTACCATTATTCAGTTTTGGCAACCATTGGTACAGCCTTTGGTCGTTTTGTCATTGGTTTACCAATATGCTGTTCACAGTTTAAAGGCAACCAATTGTACCATTGTTCAACATTGGTGCCAAAGACAAGCCAATGGCAAATCGATATTTGTACCAATGGAAGAATTGTGAACACACCCATATTTTGGGTTTCCCGGCCACAGCAAAACATGGACTTTGCCATTATGGGAAGCGGGGGTATCATTTAGTGAGCTCATTGCTCACAGTACCTCTAGTTTTAATCTCGTCCTCCGTTGTATACAAAATAATAGTGCGATCAACAAAAATAAAGGGAAAAAAGCATTCTATGATCAGCAATACTATGTAAACCAATATGGTTTCCTATAGGTTATAAAACATTAATGAACAACAAATAAAATAACGATGGCGTCAATTCATAAACTTGCCAAACACCATATTACGTCATGCCGAAAAGTCCATCAGTATACTTTGATTTAAGGTAGTCAGATCCCCAGGTTCTGAAAATTCTAAATGATCTCAAAAAAAGTCATTAAAAAAGATACGTTCATTTTGTCAGAAAATTTCTTCAAAGTTCATCATTGTATTTCATCATATTATACACGGAAAAATTATCAGAAATATATTTTAAGGAAAGGCAAATTAAAGCATAAGCATTGCATTTCCTAAATGAAATTTTATTTTCTAGACCTATATAGTATCACATTATAGGGGTAAACTTGGCGCCCTGATGCCTCAAAACGGTGTCAATTGGGTCCTTTTTCACACTGGAAACCGTTAGAGGCGCTCTTGCACCATAGTGTTCCGGGCTCCCCTAAGTGGCACAATTCCTAGTTTGGGCGCTAGGCGCTTTCTCTAGACCTGTATAGTATTTGTATAATATCACATTAAAGGGGTAAACTTGGCGCCCTTGCACCTAAAAACGGTGTCAATTGGGTCCTTTTTCACACTGGAAACCGTTAGAGGCGCTCTTGCACCATAGTGTTCCGGGCTCCCCTAAGTGGCACAATTCCTAGTTTGGGTGCTAGGCGCTTTCTCTAGACCTGTATAGTATTTGTATAATATCACATTAAAGGGGTAAACTTGGCGCCCTTGCACCTAAAAACGGTGTCAATTGGGTCCTTTTTCACACTGGAAACCGTTAGAGGCGCTCTTGCACCATAGTGTTCCGGGCTCCCCTAAGTGGCACAATTCCTAGTTTGGGTGCTAGGCGCTTTCTCTAGACCTGTATAGTATTTGTATAATATCACATTAAAGGGGTAAACTTGGCGCCCTTGCACCTAAAAACGGTGTCAATTGGGTCCTTTTTCACACTGGAAACCGTTAGAGGCGCTCTTGCACCATAGTGTTCCGGGCTCCCCTAAGTGGCACAATTCCTAGTTTGGGTGCTAGGCGCTTTCTCTAGACCTGTATAGTATTTGTATAATATCACATTAAAGGGGTAAACTTGGCGCCCTTGCACCTAAAAACGGTGTCAATTGGGTCCTTTTTCACACTGGAAACCGTTAGAGGCGCTCTTGCACCATAGTGTTCCGGGCTCCCCTAAGTGGCACAATTCCTAGTTTGGGTGCTAGGCGCTTTCTCTAGACCTGTATAGTATTTGTATAATATCACATTAAAGGGGTAAACTTGGCGCCCTTGCACCTAAAAACGGTGTCAATTGGGTCCTTTTTCACACTGGAAACCGTTAGAGGCGCTCTTGCACCATAGTGTTCCGGGCTCCCCTAAGTGGCACAATTCCTAGTTTGGGTGCTAGGCGCTTTCTCTAGACCTGTATAGTATTTGTATAATATCACATTAAAGGGGTAAACTTGGCGCCCTTGCACCTAAAAACGGTGTCAATTGGGTCCTTTTTCACACTGGAAACCGTTAGAGGCGCTCTTGCACCATAGTGTTCCGGGCTCCCCTAAGTGGCACAATTCCTAGTTTGGGTGCTAGGCGCTTTCTCTAGACCTGTATAGTATTTGTATAATATCACATTAAAGGGGTAAACTTGGCGCCCTTGCACCTAAAAACGGTGTCAATTGGGTCCTTTTTCACACTGGAAACCGTTAGAGGCGCTCTTGCACCATAGTGTTCCGGGCTCCCCTAAGTGGCACAATTCCTAGTTTGGGTGCTAGGCGCTTTCTCTAGACCTGTATAGTATTTGTATAATATCACATTAAAGGGGTAAACTTGGCGCCCTTGCACCTAAAAACGGTGTCAATTGGGTCCTTTTTCACACTGGAAACCGTTAGAGGCGCTCTTGCACCATAGTGTTCCGGGCTCCCCTAAGTGGCACAATTCCTAGTTTGGGTGCTAGGCGCTTTCTCTAGACCTGTATAGTATTTGTATAATATCACATTAAAGGGGTAAACTTGGCGCCCTTGCACCTAAAAACGGTGTCAATTGGGTCCTTTTTCACACTGGAAACCGTTAGAGGCGCTCTTGCACCATAGTGTTCCGGGCTCCCCTAAGTGGCACAATTCCTAGTTTGGGTGCTAGGCGCTTTCTCTAGACCTGTATAGTATTTGTATAATATCACATTAAAGGGGTAAACTTGGCGCCCTTGCACCTAAAAACGGTGTCAATTGGGTCCTTTTTCACACTGGAAACCGTTAGAGGCGCTCTTGCACCATAGTGTTCCGGGCTCCCCTAAGTGGCACAATTCCTAGTTTGGGTGCTAGGCGCTTTCTCTAGACCTGTATAGTATTTGTATAATATCACATTAAAGGGGTAAACTTGGCGCCCTTGCACCTAAAAACGGTGTCAATTGGGTCCTTTTTCACACTGGAAACCGTTAGAGGCGCTCTTGCACCATAGTGTTCCGGGCTCCCCTAAGTGGCACAATTCCTAGTTTGGGTGCTAGGCGCTTTCTCTAGACCTGTATAGTATTTGTATAATATCACATTAAAGGGGTAAACTTGGCGCCCTTGCACCTAAAAACGGTGTCAATTGGGTCCTTTTTCACACTGGAAACCGTTAGAGGCGCTCTTGCACCATAGTGTTCCGGGCTCCCCTAAGTGGCACAATTCCTAGTTTGGGTGCTAGGCGCTTTCTCTAGACCTGTATAGTATTTGTATAATATCACATTAAAGGGGTAAACTTGGCGCCCTTGCACCTAAAAACGGTGTCAATTGGGTCCTTTTTCACACTGGAAACCGTTAGAGGCGCTCTTGCACCATAGTGTTCCGGGCTCCCCTAAGTGGCACAATTCCTAGTTTGGGTGCTAGGCGCTTTCTCTAGACCTGTATAGTATTTGTATAATATCACATTAAAGGGGTAAACTTGGCGCCCTTGCACCTAAAAACGGTGTCAATTGGGTCCTTTTTCACACTGGAAACCGTTAGAGGCGCTCTTGCACCATAGTGTTCCGGGCTCCCCTAAGTGGCACAATTCCTAGTTTGGGTGCTAGGCGCTTTCTCTAGACCTGTATAGTATTTGTATAATATCACATTAAAGGGGTAAACTTGGCGCCCTTGCACCTAAAAACGGTGTCAATTGGGTCCTTTTTCACACTGGAAACCGTTAGAGGCGCTCTTGCACCATAGTGTTCCGGGCTCCCCTAAGTGGCACAATTCCTAGTTTGGGTGCTAGGCGCTTTCTCTAGACCTGTATAGTATTTGTATAATATCACATTAAAGGGGTAAACTTGGCGCCCTTGCACCTAAAAACGGTGTCAATTGGGTCCTTTTTCACACTGGAAACCGTTAGAGGCGCTCTTGCACCATAGTGTTCCGGGCTCCCCTAAGTGGCACAATTCCTAGTTTGGGTGCTAGGCGCTTTCTCTAGACCTGTATAGTATTTGTATAATATCACATTAAAGGGGTAAACTTGGCGCCCTTGCACCTAAAAACGGTGTCAATTGGGTCCTTTTTCACACTGGAAACCGTTAGAGGCGCTCTTGCACCATAGTGTTCCGGGCTCCCCTAAGTGGCACAATTCCTAGTTTGGGTGCTAGGCGCTTTCTCTAGACCTGTATAGTATTTGTATAATATCACATTAAAGGGGTAAACTTGGCGCCCTTGCACCTAAAAACGGTGTCAATTGGGTCCTTTTTCACACTGGAAACCGTTAGAGGCGCTCTTGCACCATAGTGTTCCGGGCTCCCCTAAGTGGCACAATTCCTAGTTTGGGTGCTAGGCGCTTTCTCTAGACCTGTATAGTATTTGTATAATATCACATTAAAGGGGTAAACTTGGCGCCCTTGCACCTAAAAACGGTGTCAATTGGGTCCTTTTTCACACTGGAAACCGTTAGAGGCGCTCTTGCACCATAGTGTTCCGGGCTCCCCTAAGTGGCACAATTCCTAGTTTGGGTGCTAGGCGCTTTCTCTAGACCTGTATAGTATTTGTATAATATCACATTAAAGGGGTAAACTTGGCGCCCTTGCACCTAAAAACGGTGTCAATTGGGTCCTTTTTCACACTGGAAACCGTTAGAGGCGCTCTTGCACCATAGTGTTCCGGGCTCCCCTAAGTGGCACAATTCCTAGTTTGGGTGCTAGGCGCTTTCTCTAGACCTGTATAGTATTTGTATAATATCACATTAAAGGGGTAAACTTGGCGCCCTTGCACCTAAAAACGGTGTCAATTGGGTCCTTTTTCACACTGGAAACCGTTAGAGGCGCTCTTGCACCATAGTGTTCCGGGCTCCCCTAAGTGGCACAATTCCTAGTTTGGGTGCTAGGCGCTTTCTCTAGACCTGTATAGTATTTGTATAATATCACATTAAAGGGGTAAACTTGGCGCCCTTGCACCTAAAAACGGTGTCAATTGGGTCCTTTTTCACACTGGAAACCGTTAGAGGCGCTCTTGCACCATAGTGTTCCGGGCTCCCCTAAGTGGCACAATTCCTAGTTTGGGTGCTAGGCGCTTTCTCTAGACCTGTATAGTATTTGTATAATATCACATTAAAGGGGTAAACTTGGCGCCCTTGCACCTAAAAACGGTGTCAATTGGGTCCTTTTTCACACTGGAAACCGTTAGAGGCGCTCTTGCACCATAGTGTTCCGGGCTCCCCTAAGTGGCACAATTCCTAGTTTGGGTGCTAGGCGCTTTCTCTAGACCTGTATAGTATTTGTATAATATCACATTAAAGGGGTAAACTTGGCGCCCTTGCACCTAAAAACGGTGTCAATTGGGTCCTTTTTCACACTGGAAACCGTTAGAGGCGCTCTTGCACCATAGTGTTCCGGGCTCCCCTAAGTGGCACAATTCCTAGTTTGGGTGCTAGGCGCTTTCTCTAGACCTGTATAGTATTTGTATAATATCACATTAAAGGGGTAAACTTGGCGCCCTTGCACCTAAAAACGGTGTCAATTGGGTCCTTTTTCACACTGGAAACCGTTAGAGGCGCTCTTGCACCATAGTGTTCCGGGCTCCCCTAAGTGGCACAATTCCTAGTTTGGGTGCTAGGCGCTTTCTCTAGACCTGTATAGTATTTGTATAATATCACATTAAAGGGGTAAACTTGGCGCCCTTGCACCTAAAAACGGTGTCAATTGGGTCCTTTTTCACACTGGAAACCGTTAGAGGCGCTCTTGCACCATAGTGTTCCGGGCTCCCCTAAGTGGCACAATTCCTAGTTTGGGTGCTAGGCGCTTTCTCTAGACCTGTATAGTATTTGTATAATATCACATTAAAGGGGTAAACTTGGCGCCCTTGCACCTAAAAACGGTGTCAATTGGGTCCTTTTTCACACTGGAAACCGTTAGAGGCGCTCTTGCACCATAGTGTTCCGGGCTCCCCTAAGTGGCACAATTCCTAGTTTGGGTGCTAGGCGCTTTCTCTAGACCTGTATAGTATTTTCGTGATTTTCAATTTCCAACCCATTTTGATGCTTACAGAGAATGACTCTTAATTAATAAATGGGTGTTTTTACATCGGGTTCGATAAACACTTTAATATAGTCGATAAATCTTATAAAACATTTTTGTTATTGGCCGCTAGCTTATTGGTCGCTAGCTTGACTTTAGTTCGAGCAAAATCGTTACCGGATATTTAAAACGCTAAGTAAAAGTCAAACCAATATAGTTAAAAAATCTCATCTCGGAAAAAGGAAGCGCGGTTCCGGTTTTACTATTCGTAAATGACGTAGTGCGAGTATAGAACTACTTTAATTGTTGTTTTGAAAGGATATATTTTTCTATAAAATTTGTTTAAGTTTACCTATAATTTAACTAAAGTGTGATGCGCCGTCAATTCACGAGACGTCATTTTCACAGTCGTTTTCACGGGGATCGCATCAGAGGAAAATCACTATAATTCCATTAGTACTTCAAATATCACGCCAGAAATCCAAATACATAATAATAGATCAATTTAAAGATACATTTGAGAAAATTGTCGAAAAATATTGCGAATTATAGAAAATAAATGAGTTAAATTTTGGATTCCGCATGCTTTTGCTCCAAATTTTTTGTCGTGCTCCGTACCTCTAAATCAGCGATATCAATATACCGATAATTTAAGTATATTTTTTGAAAATACAAAAATTTTGCCCAAAATTAATTGGAATCTTTGAGATACATATTTCTGTGAAATTTCATAACTCTATGACGTCCGTAAAAGTAAATAATAGCACAGTCCGCGTAATTTTTGAACGGCCCTCGTAACCAGTGCAAGATATTTTCTTTCAAAAATCGAAATTTAGTATCTAAGATCATATTAGTGTCTACTTAAACCAAGACTTAATAAATCAGACCAAAACTCTATTAGAAGTAAAATTTTGACAGAATTCAAAGAAATTTCTATTAAAGTAACTTTCAGTTCATTAATGTTACAATTTACTAGTAAATTAAAAAAAAATCAAAGGTTATAAAAAATACTTCTCACAAATTTACACTTACTACATATGTATAAACCAGTATATTAGTGTGGTGGCATATTTCTGGTCCCTACATGCAAGAACAGTATGTCAACATGTCTGCATGCAAGAAAATTATGTTAAAATGCAAGTTACCGATCTTATAAAATTGATTGAATATTGTTTCCTCGATCCCGAAAATTTTTCACTCATTTGGAGACGCCATCACTTGCCGGTGCAGAGCTACAAATTCTGTCCTATACTCGGCACTCAGGGCCATTGAGCAGGGAGGGATCTTTTTTGTGCCAGAACCTACAGCAACATGGGGCCTCGGTTTATGCAGTCTCATCCGAAGGACCGGTCTCCACGTCCCACATTAGGATTCAAAGCCGCGACGTAATAATCAACTGCTTACTTCGCGACTCTATAACAGACGTTCTAACCACTGCGCCACGCAGACGACACAAACTTATTAGAGAGAATAATTTTGATATAAACATGTAGATAATTCTACTTACTAATGCCATTGTCTAACATCATACATGTAAGATGCAACATACATGTAATTATGTTGATATACAACTTATTTATTTAAGGAATGACTCTAATTCTTGGCCATATTATCGAGTACAATCTGGTTTGGGTCAGTTTACGCTTTATAATCCGCGAAGCTTTAATTAAGGTTTGGCATCTGAAACATATTTAAGACATTTAAACAATTACTACACGAGATTAGATAAATATCCAAGGAGATTTTGTACAACAGAACACTTTTTAGTTACCAGATTTCATTGAAGAGACTAGCTTTACTCTTTGCATGGGAAAATAAATCAGTATAATACTATGTCTCATAAAATGGTTTATATACAAGCTTTTTTAAAACATTGAAATTGGCATAGTTAAATTAAAATTTGTAATTATTAGTGATTGCTGTTTTTTGATCGCAGATGAATATTCTCCATGAAAAAGTTATCTTAATTGTTATTTTGAAAGGATATATTTTTCTATAAAATTTGTTTAAGTTTACCTATAATTTAACTAAAGTGTGGTGCGCCGTCAATTCACGAGACGTCATTTTCACAGTCGTTTTCACGGGGATCGCATCAGAGGAAAATCACTATAATTCCATTAGTACTTCAAATATCACGCCAGAAATCCAAATACATAATAATAGATCAATTTAAAGATACATTTGAGAAAATTGTCGAAAAATATTGCGAATTATAGAAAATAAATGAGTTAAATTTTGGATTCCGCATGCTTTTGCTCCAAATTTTTTGTCGTGCTCCGTACCTCTAAATCAGCGATATCAATATACCGATAATTTAAGTATATTTTTTGAAAATACAAAAATTTTGCCCAAAATTAATTGGAATCCTTGAGATACATATTTCTGTGAAATTTCATAACTCTATGACGTCCGTAAAAGTAAATAATAGCACAGTCCGCGTAATTTTTGAACGGCCCTCGTAGCCAGTGCAAGATATTTTCTTTCAAAAATCGAAATTTAGTATCTAAGATCATATTAGTGTCTACTTAAACCAAGACTTAATAAATCAGACCAAAACTCTATTAGAAGTAAAATTTTGACAGAATTCAAAGAAATTTCTATTAAAGTAACTTTCAGTTCATTAATGTTACAATTTACTAGTAAATTAAAAAAAAATCAAAGGTTATAAATACTTCTCACAAATTTACACTTACTACATATGTATAAACCAGTATATTAGTGTGGTGGCATATTTCTGGTCCCTACATGCAAGAACAGTATGTCAACATGTCTGCATGCAAGAAAATTATGTTAAAATGCAAGTTACCGATCTTATAAAATTGATTGAATATTGTTTCCTCGATCCCGAAAATTTTTCACTCATTTGTAGACGCCATCACTTGCCGGTGCAGAGCTATAAATTCTGTCCTATACTCGGCACTCAGGGCCATTGAGCAGGGAGGGATCTTTTTTGTGCCAGAACCTACAGCAACATGGGGCCTCGGTTTATGCAGTCTCATCCGAAGGACCGGTCTTCACGTCCCACATTAGGATTCAAAGCCGCGACGTAATGATCAACTGCTTACTTCGCGACTCTATAACAGACGTTCTAACCACTGCGCCACGCGAAGCGGATTATAAAAAAGCGTAAACTGACCCAAACCAGATTATACTCGATAATATGGCCAAGAATTAGAGTCATTCCTTATAATTTAATTTTAAAATAATTAAACAACTTTTTATGTAAAATTGTGTTGCTTTTTATAAGTTCAAATTTACCGCGCAATAATACAACCGTAGTAACGGAAGTGATTTGAAGCGAGGGGAGGTAATAACTGATACATAGATCTAGCAGCCATGATGTTTGTTTACCTGAGGTAAGAACGAGTAATTGTTTATAGTTGAAGGTACAGTTATTAAATCTGGAAATTTCCATGGATTCTTAGGACTGGAAATGAGGGGATTGCATGGATATGATGATTAAGCTGGTCGTCAAGGGGGTGTGTCCCCATACCAAACCAGATTATACAAAATGTTATGCGTTCCTTTTTGGAAATCAACCAATGAGAGGCGAGAATACAAATAAAATTAAATTATTTCAATATGCAACGCAAAGGCATGTAACTTCATTATGTCAACATGCAAATTATGTATAATTCATCAACATGCGAATTATATTTTATACGTTATACATCATCATACATATCTCGCATGTTGAGATAACAAACACGATCGCAAGTAAACGTAATTATCTATCTTCCATGTTGACATAAATAAGTTTCATGCCTTCCTTATATTGTTGCTTCATGTATGTATGATGCCAGATACAGTAGAAAGTTAATAATTTTACCCATATTTAAATCATATTTTACAATAAGAGGGGTAACTTGCAGGAAATCATATTTATTTTGCATATTGGTATTAATTTGTTGCATGTTTTCATGATCATTAATTTATCTTGCATGTAGGGGGTAGAAATTGTATGCCACCATATATTAAGGCTAGGATGGTTCATTTTTCTTCTACATCAATATATGTTTTAACATATGTGACACATATATGACACATATCAGGATGAGGTTTTACGTTACATTTCGATATTGATGTAAATTATAAACCTTTTTTTTCATTTTGAGTATAAAAACGACAAAAATAAAATACCTAAGTTGTTGCAACTTTGGAGAGCAGATTTTCCATCACATCCTTTTGCGATGTCAGCGCCTGCTTGTATTAGGGATTTTATCGCTTCTCTCTTTCCTTCATTTTCTAAGACAAATCCAAGCACTGATAATCCACTCGTGTAGTGGATTTCGTTAGGGTTAGCACCGCGAGCTAGAAACTCTGGAATTAGCGAAGGACATCGCCTAGCAGCAAGACAAAATGTTGAAATCCAAAAGTAATTTGGGTTAATTAGTCGTATCGAACCAGAAATATCAACTCCTGATCGGAGCAAAACTTCAGCATTTTTAGTTAAACCATGTTTAAGTGCCATATGTATAGGTCGTTGACGATGGCGCCAAACTTCGTTTTTATTTGCACCATGGTCTACAAGTATTTGTATCATATCGTGATAACCATTTTGTTCGCTTGCCCAGTGAATTGCCTTTTTAGACGAATGGTATCCAAGGTTCACATCCGCCCCAAGCTTGCAGAGTATTGAGGCTAACTGGCATCTATTTTCAACAATAGCCTTCAATACTTCAGTTGACCCGTCTTTTCGAAATCGATTGATACTAAATTTTCCATGGAGAAGAAGGAGTTCAATAACTTTTTTTCCTTCTTCTGGATCATTCTTCCAGGATTCTATTGCGTAAAATAGGGCATCGTAACCATCATCTGATAGAGTATGAAGGTAAAACACATCCTGGCACTTGCCCAGAATAAATTGTATAGCCTCCAGGTTTCTCTTTTTGCAGGCATAATGGAAAAGATTGAAACCATCTAGTTTGTTCGACCACAAACTTCCGCCATACTTGACCAGTATTTTCAAAATTTCCCCCGAGTTTCTACCACTGCAGACAAGATGAAGTAATGGTGTCCCTTTGCGGATTCCGTAATATCGTTTTTCAAAAACACTGTTCATATCAAAGTTTGTTGGAAGAGACATGCATATCTCTGTAACCTTTTCAATGGTTCCATCTTTAACTGCATTGATCAATCTTTTCTGTAACACTTCATTGTCCCCATTTGAGTCGCTCGAGGCGACGTTTCCATCCATGTTATCCAGTTAACTAATGATCATATCCGGAAGTAGTGTGAGTGGTTATGGTACCTCAAACAAGCCTTATTTCGCTGCGGAGTTCTGATCAAAAAACCGAAAGGAGACTGTTGACTGTATACATGTACGAGTAAATGATAGGATTTGATAATTATTTTATTATGGAGATATGATTATTTTTCAAGTAAATGACCCCCAGCCTAGCGAAATTGTTTCTGTCTAATGTGAATTTGATTTCACTGAGATATAAAATTTGATATTTAATATAAAAATCCTACATTAAATATAATGATATCCGAAACAAATGAACGACTGTATAAGAATCATTTATGTAGTGAAAGTTTATCCTAAACGTGTAGAAGTAGACAGTTGGATGAAGTGTTAATACAAAAAAAGTATTGCAATATTAATACAATATAATAAAATATTTGGTTCTGTCTTTGTTGTTTTATTTATTATTTTTCAACAATAGTGCCTCGCCTGTTATGCAAATTATCCTATGTTTCTCACTATCGTTCATGTCCTGGCATACTATAATAACTAGACAGTGATTCCTTTTTAACCTTTATTCATCTTTAAGGTAATCCGATCCTCAGGTTCATAAATTTCTAATTAGCAGTTAGGTAATCAAAAATACTCATAAAAATATATTTGAATCCACAAAGTAATGTAAATTTACCCACAGAATTTCTTTAAAGTTCAACATTAAAGTTAATCATATTATATAGGGAACATTTCTAATCTACGACATAAATACAGAAAAAGCGAATAGGAATATCAGCTATGCATTTTCTAATTGCAAAGTAATCAACAAATATATTTTAGGTTAAAAACAATAGATATCCGGGTATCTAGAGAAATCTCATGATTTGTATACTTATTTGGTATTCTATGTCTTCTATTTCCTTCATGTATTATAAAAAAAAATCTTTCTTCCTTAAAACTATATTTATTTATTTTCCTTTTATGGGGTACAAATGTCAAGTTTTTATAAGACCTTTTCTTAGACTTCCATAAACCTCGAATCATATAAAGATGAATAAGATGAAAATTGGTGCATGGACAATTTTTATTTTCAAGCGTCATATTCATGCTTTTTAAATTGAATATCAATTTTTGGAGTTATCCTTCCTGGCTGAGGATCGGATATCCTTAAACGATTTGAGTTTTTTGAACTTCACCTATACAAGTTATGGTGTTGCAGTCGGTTCCCTGTATCTCAAAGGTGTCAGGTCGCATCATTATACATTATTATTATATATATTCGCTGCAAAACGTCGACAGAAAAAAATCTTTTGGGATTATGTAATACTGAGACAACAGTAACGTTATGATACACAAGAGAATGCTGTACATTAGTCCGAAATATCTGATGTTTACAAGGCTTTTTCACAATTTTAATATTGTATGTGCAAGGAAAACGTTTTCCTGCCACGTAAAATATGTTATGCTATCAACCATGTTGAAGAAATCACAATTTATGATCTATGGTCGATACAACGACATTGTCATCCAGTGCAATATATCGTAGGGTTAAATGTTTTTTTTTTTACATAACATAATTTCAAATACCCATGGGTTAGTGACTCACTTTATGTTAAATTATTCTTACATATATAGCGTGAAAAATATGAAAATAATGAACAATATTCAAGATCAAAAGCCAATAAATAAATACAAAAAAAGAGCAACGCAAACACGGGTCTTCAAAAGTTCAGAGGTGGGATCAGGCGCCATTGAGAAGTGAGCATCCCCTGCCGACCGGTCACACCCGTCGTGTGCTCCCTGTCATGATCGGAAAATAACGAAAACATCTGCCATCAATTCAATGTAAAATAATGGACTAACAGCTAGTATTTTAAAGAAGTCAGCATTTGACTGCTGACAAGGTCTTTCAAAAGGATGACTTCAAAAGAAATTTACCTCGTTTAAGAAACTGTTAATACATATATGTAGAGATTGCTCTTGCCTATCGAATCAGCTGAGAGAATCAACTCCGTATGCAGGTGATGAAGTATATTGCTGCATAAGTAAGGAAAGTTGACGATTGTAAAGTTAAAGTCATCTCGTTTATCATAGAGCTTGTTTTAGATTACCATGGACATCTTTTTAAATTAAAATATCCAAATATGAAACAGATGTAAAATGTAAAACTTGCTACTTGGAAAATTGCTATTTGTTTGGACAGATTTCAATTTGTCATCAATAATTACTAACTGGATAAAGACTTATAAAATACCGTGTATGGGGATGTGGCAAACAGTATTTAAGCTCAAAAATCAATTCAAAAAATGCGAACCAGGAGCAGAGCAAACATGAACTGCTTGAACATAAGAAGTGGGATCAGCTGAAATGACAGATCAAGCGTTTTCCGCAGACCGTTCACACCCGCCGTGTACTCAATGTCGTAATTGCAAACCCCCATCCCCCAGAAAAATGAAGGATTAAATATGTAAATAACGACCTAACAATTATACAGTATGAAAAAGTCACTCAAGAATTGACTCGATGTTTGGCTGATTTTGTTGACAAGTTCACATTGTCTACTAAGAACCATGTGAGATGAAGACATCAAATAAACATGTTGATATCTTTTCATTAACTTGTTTGTCAATACATATTTATGTAGCATGTCTCGTTTCATGAATTGTTCATAGTAAAGCATGCTCTTGCGTATTGAATCAACTGAGAGACATAAACCTCATATGCAGTTGTTAAATGTATGTTACTACTAGTAAAGAAAGTTGATGATTAAAAAAATTGTCATCATTTCAATCGTTAAGCTTTGTTTTAGGTTACCAAAAGTGTCATTCTCTAATAAAATATCCACATTTGAAATAGATGTATCTGACTCTGTAATATCTTTTATTTCAAGCTCACTTGGATATATCAAGTGGACATATGAATGGAAGTAACTATAAATACCGCACTTCGTTATCTCTAAATGTCGATTTGAATGACACATCAAGTGTTTTGAATTCTTCTTATGAAGAAGTTTAAATTATGCTTTTATACTTCAAATGTGGCAATATAAACACGAAACGGTGAACACATAACTATATGTGTGGCAAATATAATGCAGAAACATGTACCATTCAGGCACGTAGCGTCGTTTTTGAAAGTGGGGGGGGGGGG
>PRKT01000077.1:1139847-1166232 GCA_003671525.1 Saccostrea glomerata
CCCCCCCCCCCCCCCCCCAAAAAAAAACTATTTCATCTTGTTCATGCATTAACTTTTGAAAACAATTAATACTCATTGATGTCTTGAAGATGAAAACTTATAAACTTTAAAATGTATGGGTAAGCATGACCTAATAATTATGGAAACATCGTTAAGTAATCAAATTGAGCATAAAATGTTTTTATAATTTGTCTCAATTTTCAATAATGATTATGATCACAAAACACATCAAATCTGTCATACCCACTACTAAGAAAGTACCGTATTTGATTCTGAATACACTTAATACCCTAATACTGGTTTATTTAAAACGTCTTATTTTAAGTCCTTGGCAACATACACATATAAATTTAAAGAAATAGAAAGTTTTTATATATCTTCAGTGATATAGTACAACTTAACTGCTACTTTTATATCCTTTGTCTGCCTCTAACTGCATTTGTTCAAAGTCTTGAATTAAGCTAAATACTTTTTGATACAGTACAACTTAAATGTTATTTTTATACCTTTCCTCTAACTGCATTTGTTCAAAGTCTTGCATCTGTTCCCTTAAAGTCAAATACGTTTTGATTATTCCGGGAACGGGCAGCAGCAGAATTTTGGATTCTATCTCGGCTCCTTGTCCAGCATCAATTAAGTTCATTCGTATTGCATTTCTGCATAAAGATGAAAGCGATGTCGCCCCTTTTTCTTCATGTTTCTTCAAAACTTTTAAAAATTCGTTTTTCTCTTGCTCAGAGCTAATTCTGTTGTATTCTTTGCCTTTAACGAAAATTGTTGAATTTCCTAGATTTGAGAAATCCACGTTTTTTAAGTCTTTATCATTTTTGCAGTTATATCCACATTTAAGCAAGGTAGCTGCAGCCCCAAAAAACCCATTTCTCAGCAAATCGGACAATGTCGTTATCGAGCCATAGTACCTGCTAAATATAAGAATGTTAAAGTCTCTTGGATTTAAGGTGAAATTTAGAAAATATATTATTTGATTTCAGTAAAGTTAAAATTCACAAAAGGGGCTTTTTGGTTGAATAAATCCAAGATAATGTTGAATTAATAAATGTTATGTTGAACTTACTACCTTGTTTTTACAGCAGGATCTATTTTAGCTCCACCGCAAATCAACCTATTGAACAATGAAAGGTCAACTTTTGCAACGGTCGCCATTTCTGAATGGTCGATTTCCATGGAGTTCGTATCATCAGTCATTCTTTTTATCACATTTGTTAATGGTGTTTCTCCATATCTATTTGGCTTGTTGACACTGCATCCATGTTCAAGCAAAAGCGAAGCTATTTCATATTTTGCAGACTCTGCCTCTAGAAAAAGGAGTAAAATGCACATCTACAATATTTAACTTTAGGTTTCATGTTTTTACATTTTTTTTATTATATTTACCTTATTTATTCAGTAATTAATTTATGTTTCAAAAATAAACATCGAAGATAGAAAAAATCTTATTTCAAATTTAGCAATATTTAAAAAAAGTTTAGTTTACATGTAATCAGACGAAAATTTTGATGTGGAAAGTTTAGGTGTTGAATTAGGTAACGAATTTAAGATGTGGATTGAGTACATGTATATGCTTTTGAAGGTATGGATCTGAAGCTCTCAGATCGCACATCCCCAATTTTTAACAAAAACAACGAGTAAAATTAATAAATAATTATTTTATAGACATGGCTTTTGTTTTACAACTGGTTCTCAAATCGTATATTATCAAATAGCTAATTCATTAGCGTTTAACTGTTATTAAAGTCATACATGTATGTACATGTATTTACGTCCACAAAATTTTACTTTGAACAACTCAAGTCAAAAACTAATAATTGGCAATTTGCTTTTTTCTAAATCATGAACATTATATAATATAAGGAGTAACATTATATTTTTCATTTAAAACAGTCAGATGATATCCGTCCTCGCAAACTAGTCTAAATGTAAGATCCATTCCCATTCTTGGGAGAGAGCTATGACTCCAAACCCTAGATTGAGATGATGGATGTGGTGATCAGTTCTTATTAGACTTGCATGCAAAAACAATGGTTGATCAGTTCGTTTATGAGTAAACTTTAAAACTTCAAGGGGCTGGGTAGTTCTGGCCATTTTTAGACTATTTTGATTTCCTTTAGAAGAAGAGCTCCATATAAAGATATAATAAAATGATCAAATTTAAAAAACTAAAATTTATGATTTTTTTGTTTGCCAAATGATAGTTGACAGCTTAAGATATCACATCCTAAAATTTAAGTTATATATGGTGGTTTTTAAAAAATAATTTGTTGACCCCCTAGCCTCCTTAATGACTCCACCTCAATTTCAGTATTCATTCACCTTCCCTTGTGGAGGATTTTAACTTATGTCCACAGGCTATTTTGTTTCTAGGGGAAATTGTATTTGAAAATCCAAGCGACAGTCGTGTGAATTTTAATATTTCGCTGATGAAAACATCTACTTACTCAAATCGCACGCTACATGCAAGGATGTATTTTCCTTTCGATCACACAAGTGAATATTTGCTCCTTTTTCTATAAGATGTTTTACAATTTCTGTATGCCCTGACTTAATGGCCAATAATAAGGTCGGTTCGCCATCTGTATAATGATTTGGATCAGCTCCGTTTTGTATCAAAGACAGTATGAAAACTTTCCAATCAGCATTCAAACCGTAACATTCAATCTTTTGAATGCACTTATTCAATACAAAGTTGATGTTTGGATCCGCTCCTTTCGATAAAAGGAAACACCCTAAAGAAGCTCCGTCAGAAGAACCTAAAAAATGAATTTGATAGAAAATTGTATTTACTCCAATATCTAAATATTTATCCAGCCTTTTAATTGAAAAAAAAATCAAATGGAAAAAATCTGTTGTATTCCTCTCAGCGGTTATTTATTTATGATCTTCAATTTTGGAAATTTGTATATTACGTTACTTATCATCTGGAAAAACGGAGCGATACATTTCATGGTTGCGTAAATTTAGACACAATTAAAAATAATGTAAAAAAATACACTGATTAATTGACTTTCAATTTTGTGCATAACATTTAAAGGAAATTAAAATTATTTTCATCCTCATATAGGCCTATATTCCTTTAATAATAACATACCTTCCCCTGTTGTCGCACAAAGAAAACTTAATGGGGTATGTCCTTTGTTGTCTAAAGCATTTATATTTGCCCCATAATCCAAAAGCTTTTGAATAATACTCTCCGTGTTGCACTTTCGGTAGTTGGAACAAGAAGCTTCGATGGCAAGATGTAGAGGGGTTCTTCCATTACGATCTCTGTCATGCACATTTGCCCTGTTTTCCAATATTCTGTGTACCATATTCTCTATGTCACCTTTTAGAATATCATTTTAATGAATAATCGAAAATTTTTTAAGATTGATAAAAAATTATAAATTGTGTTTCATTGAAAATTATGTTTACTCTAAGATAGATTGTCTTCTTATGACAGCTTATTACCTACAAAATCTGTAATTTTGAGTAAAAAAGTAAGATACTTCATTTCATCGTCGCAAGCCAGGGGTTTTATGTCAATTCTTTTTCTACAATTCCTACTTAATATTCTCTTCTTTATCGCTATTGAGCCATTAAATATTTATCAAGTGATGCCAGATTAAACTAAATAAAGAATTTATTCTGTGGCACTATTTGGGTACGTTTTGTTGCGACACCCACAACAAAATTAAAGAAGTCGGTTCACTTTATGCATAAAATGGCCTTGTAGATATACCAATTAATTGATCAACACTTGATTTTCTATTTGAAGCATTAAAATAAAATAGAGACTTGGTGCTTTCATTTCCTATTAAAAAATTTCTCCTCAAAGTCCAGGTCTTGGAGAACTGGCTTTATGAAATTGCAATGTTCTTAATTGGGTACTTTCAGTGAAGAATAATAATATGAGCGCACCCTCTGAACTAAAATATAAAACATGTCCATGAATCCTCAGAAACAGTTCTAGCATTTACTAGATGCATATTTTAGATCAGAGGTTGCGTTCTATATCAAATATCAAAAAATAACTTTAAAAATTGGCCGTTTTTGTAGACTTTTTCGGAATATGAGGAAATTGACGCATTTCGTGACGTCATAATGCATTGACTAGCCAGAAAATGACGTCATTTTTTATAGGATCGCAGTCACCAAAGATCTAAGTGCTATTTTAATGCATTGTTAACTAAAACTATGCAGTTTCAGTTTTTCAGAAATTCACAGGGCCAAATAAGGCAAAAGTGAACCATATTCTTTGCTATCCGTGATAGATTTATTGACAAAAACGATAGATAAATAAAAACAGAGACGAGTAACATAGTAACTAGAGTATTAAGCATAATATTAATTTCAAAGACATTGTTTCAAATGCGGATTTTGTGTGAAGAGTGTGGCTTATTTACAAAAGGAAATTTGGACCGAGTTGATGGATTGCTAGTGGTTATGGTTACATCCAACTATAGCTGCAGTTATGTAGCCCTCTCCAATTTTTTAATCTGATGTTTTCTGGAGATGGCTTTAAACAGCATCCCCGTAATGTGCAAATATATTTTTTAAAATACTGGTTATTACAGGCAAACTTAATTGTTCTTACATTCAACTTACTTGCAATAAGACGAATTTTTAATTCACTGTCAACAACAAAACCCTTTAAACGCGAAAACATGTAAAATAAATATGCGTGTTTACCATTTGCTTTTCTCAGCAACCATGGTAGTTCGAGCGTAATGAACCTAGACTTTCGCTTGAAATTTAGAACAACTTAATAAAAGCAAATGTTGGTGCTTATAAAAGATTGTGATGAATGGTAACACAAAAACGTCGATAAATAAAACCATATTAAGTGTTATTTTTATGCAAACAGCGATAGATATGCTTAAAATAAGAGAATTCCTAAAGGATCCGCTCCTAAATATCCTAAGTCTCATAAGCTGTCGCAAAATAAAATGATTAAATCTATGAAGGTCAGTAAAAATGGCGGATTAATTCAAGTTGTCATGTTGACACACACGAAAATAAAAAATAACCTAAATATGGATTGTTATGAATATTTTAGGATCGATTTGTGCCTTGCATTTCTAAATTTTTGCAGTCCAGGTAAGACATGTTAAGCCATTTACTAATACTTTGAGCTTAAAATATGTGCGGAAGTGATTCACTACCGCACTTGCACCATTACGGTTGTAACCCTCTCCAAAAAAGGGGGGAGAGGACTACATTATTGCAGCTAAGCCAAATACAACATAGACTAATTTTCATTAAACTTCAACTTTCGGTTTTGAAGCATCAATGTTTTTAACATTATGAGAACACGAGAATTTTGTAGCTGCAGCAATCCTTGGTTTTAAGTAGAACAGAAACTGTTGCTTGTGACAATAACTCCATACTAACAACGGATTCCAATGTGTAGAAAATCATAATCAAAAGAATTTTACACCTTATCCCTTTGAAATATCTTTTAAGAAGTAAACAAGCTCTATGTTTCTCTTTGCCACGAATGTCTTATGAAACAAGAAATGACTATCCATATTTGTCATAAATACTTTATATATACTTAGAAATATAATTCATATATACTTTAAATATTTTAACGGATTCATATACAATTTTTTGTCAAGAACATAAAGATAATAAGTATGGTGAATACATCTTTTCAATGCATACAAACCTCTAAAAAGATAATAAAATTTATCTATCAATACGTTTTGCAAAGAATTAATCCTTCACTATTCGTGATATTAAACTGATGTTATTCTATTTTTACTGGCTTAAATTTGATAATTTTTAAGCAGGATGATAAAATATTCTATCGCAGAATAGTGATGATATGGGTTTTCTTCACTAATTTTTTCCCAACAATAGACTTTGGTTGTTAGTCCAAATATTCGTCAATTTACCTAATTTCATTTCTGAAATTGCAAATTTTTAAAGCATCTGAAAAAAAAGCGTGCAAAGCGGTTGGTCCATTCTCAATTTCATTTACTTTTGCGTGGTAGTCCAAGACTCTGCTACTAGAGGATATAGATTTCGGTGAGCTCTGTGGCAACGTACTTTGAAAAAATTACACACTTTGAAAAAAAAGTTTCAAAGTGCGTTAAAATTGGGACAAAATCAAGGCACTTTGAAAAAATTTTTCAAAGTGCGTTAAATTTGGAACAAACTCAACGCACTTTGAAAATATTTTTCAAAGTGCTTTAAGAGTATACATCAACGGTTTTTACCATTGTGACAATTAACGCACTTTGAAAAAAATATGTATAAAGCAAAAATTCTAGACTTAGAGTTTAGTACAGTGTAGTTAATTTGAAATCAATTTGTAATAATTAGATCGTTCGAAAAACGTTTTAATTAACATGTATTGATTTACCCTCATTGAGAACAAGGAGAAAATGAGCAGAAGGTCTATCAGCCCAACTCTTATCTTTTTTATACAAATCAGTCGGTATCAAATTGTAAGTGCCCCCCAAGGTAAGCCCCAATTTCAAATGTCTATATTATGTATATCTTTGCAAATCATTTGTTTGCCAAAGACCACCCCCACCCCTCGGAACCGATGCCTATGCTACACCCAAAAATATGTATTTGCATAGTTGATATGACGTTGAAATTTCAATAAATTTTACTTTACATAAAATGCATGCAAAATAGAAAAAAAAATTAAGTACAGTAAAATATTTAAGAGAGAAAGAACTTTCAAAGCATGGAAAAATCAAAATCGCACCTTCTCACATCCAGAAGTGACCTTATCACCGAAAAGTTATCCAAGAGGTTCAATTATTTATCGTACCTAAGATTTGCAAAAATATTGACCAAGTCACTTTTTTCAAAGTGCGTTAACATGGTCGATATTAACGCACTTTGATAAGGAATTTTATTTTTTTAAGTGCGTTGATTTGTCCCAAAATTTAACGCACTTTGAAATTTTTTATCAAAGTGCATAAATTTTCAAAGTGGGTTGTAACAGAGCTCCTCTTTTTAGCAAGTACTCAAAAGTATCGAAATTATAAGGTACAGAAAAAATCGCTCTTTTTATCAAACAAAATGAAAAGTAGACTCCCCCCCCCCTTACTGTTTTTAAAAATTGGTTTATTATTGTCCCTCTCTCAACAGACCTCATCCTCATTCAAATTTATTGTTAATAATATTATGTAAATTGATAATAATCATTAACTTTTTGAATATTCTTTATGTTTATAAAGACAGTTCACATCCGTACATAGGAAATTTTGGCAAGTCAAACGCTGCTATATTCTATCTTTTCCATTTGTATTGTAAAATTTTCCATTTGTATTGTATAATTTTTATTTGTAATCTATAATTTTCCATTTGTTTTGTATAATTTTTCATTTGTATTGTATAATTTTTATTTGCATTGTATAATTTTCCATCTGTATTCTATAATTTTCCATTTGTATTGTATAATTTTTTATTTGCATTATATATTTGCCATTTGCATTGTATCCGAGGGATTGTTTAGTTTGGTTTGTTACGAAGGATTTCATTTGTTTAATCTAATCATATATAAGTCTTGTCCCATGGTCCCTTGCACTTCGTTATTGTCCCATGACCCCGATAAGGAAGTGCAAGGGTTCATGGGACAAGACTATGGATAACACGTGTAAACTTCTAATCTTGTTCAAAAGAGAGCTGGTCGGAGATTTACGGAGACAGCAGAAAGCTGACTTCCCTGAACATCTCGGGTATTACCAAATCCGATATGATTAGATTAAACCAATGAAATCCTTTGTAATAAAACCAAAATAAACAATCCCTCGGAAACAATGTAAATAAAAAATTACACAATACAAATGGAAAATATAGAATACAAACAAAAAATTATACAATACAAATGATTTTTTACAATATAAATGAAAAATTATACAATGCAAATGAAAAAGTATACAATGCAAATGGAAAACATAGAATATAAATGAAAAATTATACACTACAAATGGAAAATTATAAAATACAAATAAAAATTATACAATACAAATGGAAAATTTAAAAATACAAATGAAAAAGACCGAATATTGTAACGTTTGCCTTGCCAAAGGAAAAATGAGATTTGTGTTTTTCTTGTCAGAACTCTGCTTTGATTTAAAAAAAAAGTATTATCTTATCCATTGGCATCAGAAAAATCAAAAAATACCTCCCATAAGGCAAAGGTGAAGACAAGTATTTTGTTTGTCATCTTTCTTGCAAATGTTGGCCCCCTTTTGTTCCAGGATTTTCATCGTGCTTAGCCATCCTTTTGATGAGACAATCTGTATAGCTGATAATCCTGTGTTGTCCTGTTTTCTTACTGTCGATCCGTCACAAGCAAGGAGTGATACTATCTCGTCTCTCAGATTCACCAGTTTATCCAGAGTGTCGTCAAAGTCGTAAAGTCTATGTTTCAAAAACAACATAAGTGGTGTGTTCCCACTCCTGTCAACACAATCCAATTTTCCACCGTGTTTTTTATATATCAGAATGAAATTCAGAAATTCTTCATAAGACTCGTTCTGTCTCTCTAGTTAATGGAAAAACAGGTATTATACAGCTGTTCTTTCATATATATATTATTTTACATTTCTTAAATTTTCTAATGTAGAGAAAATTGTGGGATAAATTTTATTATCATAAAAATTAAATTATTTGATGAATATCAAATAATACAAAATTAATTGAGGCTGGCTAAATGTTGTACTTTTACGAAATTTTAATGGTTACTGTACAAGTTAATTTAAGTTGTACAATCTCCATTATAATCAACGAATGAGTTATCTATCTTTTCTAATCGAAATCATCTGACATTATGTTGAGACAATCCATTTTACAGGATATTAACGTCCAACACAAGCAAAATAACCCAATATGTCAACTGAGTTTTGTTGATACTTTAAGGAGTCTATATTCCTAATAAACTCTAAAATAAAATTTGGGAAGGTCAGTTTATCAATTTGTCTGTGCTCCTTAAATCTGCTGTATTTTGATTCGCAGAGCAGGAATGGCACACTATATGTTGCATATCCTAAAAATAACACTTTCTCACCTGTAGAAAAATGGACCTCGGCAATTTTAACTACACAAGGATGCTTCCACATAAGTTTCAGCTTTCCTGGCCCAGTGGTTCTTGAGAAGAAGATTTTTAAAGATTTGTTTTATATATTTCTATGTAAAACTTGGAGTAGCAGGGCCATTTCCAAACCCTCCTTTTGTTTGTTTGCAAGTTTCTCCATTGGGTTTATCCCGAAAAAGGATGGTGCTTCCTCATCTATCATATCCAGAAGAAAGTTCTATTAATGATTTTAAAGATTCTATGTTTTTTTCTGTTACATGCAATTATTCAAGCGTTGAAGAGGTAGAAAGTTTTTATAGCTTCTTTAGGAACTGGCACTTTACTTGCCAGATCCGTTTCATCCCCATATCAACTGCAGATTTTGACACTCTCGGGCTTTAAATTTCAAGGTATATTATTTCGACAAAATGTAAGCCCTTGGGTTTTCTATAGGAAAAATTTGCATTATTCATACATTGCCTTACAAAACATTATTCAGGAAATGCACATATTTTTTCACTATATAGATGATTATCTTTTTTGTTGCTCCCAGTCTTCTTCAATATTTTTGTTAATACATTGCAGCACTATAGAACCCTGTGTTTACTATGTTTAGATTTAGACATACCTATAGTTGAGAACAAAAATGTAGAATCAATCAATGACTTTGTTTTCCTAGTCATTAGATTTAAAACGTTTGATATGATCATTTTGTTACCTAGAGATAAAATACCAGTATTAAAATTACAAGAATATATCCATACAGTGTTACATTCCAAAAAAGGACACACTTATAGAAATGCAGTCACTTTTAGGGCTGCCAAACTTTGCAATCTGGTAGCACCAGGTCGAGCATCTGCAGACGCCTCATTAATTTTACCATTGGAATTCAAAACAACACGACAAAATCAGAATAACAACAAATATAAAATCAACCTGTATGTATGGACAACTTTTTGAAAGACTACAATAGGGTATCAGTTATTAACACCCCTTTCGTCGACAGCAATGCAGTTCAATTGTTCACGAACAGAATTGGGGGAGAGTAGGCTTAATTATAAATAAATGAACTCTTAAATAGCACACATACATTCATTACATATTAACCTGTAAGGACCGTTTTATCTTATTCTAGAATACTCTTAGGTAGCTGTGGAAAATCAACTAAAAGGTTTGAATACACTTGCGTTACAACTTGAAAAATGATCTGATTCTATAATTTACCTTCAAAATGGAACTGACGTGACCAGCATAGATGTAAAATTCCCTTTTGATCCTCTTTGACTGACAAATCTGCACCTTTCTCTACCAAAATGGTCATAAAATCAAAATGTTTTCTTTGAGATGCTAATACAAGTAAAGAATTTAAATGAGACTTTTCGCAAATTTCTCCCGCAAGTAACACTTCTTTCATAAAATCTGATAACCATTTGTAATCGGTGCGCCTATTGCAAAGATATCCTTCGTACTCCTCCATTGCTCTTTGAAAAACTGTCATCCCTGATGCATCTTTAATGTTCAATTTGGGATTCTTCTTCATTAATAGCGAAAGAATATGATATCTAACATTTTTATCTACAAAGGAAATAATCATAATTCTGAAAAATTAGATTCTTTAGAGACCTTTTTGTATTAGGTAAACTTATTATGAAACCTACTTTCACAAATTATCGTATAAGGACTGATGTGACAAAACTGCCCCTTTCTGATATTTTAAAATCATTGATCTTATTTTATGCATAAATTGAATTTGCTCTCTTATTTTAGTCTATGTTTTTTAAGGTTTAAATTTTCAAAATTAAGAAGATTCCATAAACTTTTCAATATTTTCTATGCAATAAACATTTCTCACCAAATAAAAATTATATTTTTGATAAAATTTTATTCAATCCTGTGCAGTTGTCATGAAAAACTTTTCTCTTTGATGAATTTTGATTATTATTTATTTACAAAAGTTAATTCTGATTTTATTAAATTTATAAAATAATCAAAATTGCTTTTATTAACTGCATATTGACTTGATACGCAAGAGCATGCACTTCGTATGAACAATTTCAAAAACGAGATAAATTATTGACATGCAAGTTGTTGATACAAGAATTTCATCAGTCTCGTTTAAAGTCATCATTTTGTAAGTTCTATGGTCGATACAATGACCTTATCAGCAAAAACAATTTATCATTGAGGCAAAGGCTGACTGACGTTTTTCATACTAAATTATTAGTCCATTATTTACACTGAATTGACGACGAATGTTTCCATTATTTCCCGATCATGACAAAGAGCCGTCCCGATCATGACAAGGAGCTCACGGCGGGTGTGACCGGTTGGCAGGGGATTTGCACCCCTCCATGACACCTGATCCCACCTCTGGTGTTTTGGAGGTCCGTGTTTGCTCTGCTCCTGTTTTGTTTTATTTTATGGTGTTTTGATCTTGAATACTATCCCTTATCTCCATATGATTCATTTTTCAAAAAAAGGCTATGTATTTATAATTAATTCATCGACTTAACAATCTGGACCAGAAGAAAAGATTTTCAAAGAAATATGTATTTTTCCTATTATTCATTAGAGCCCCGAACTAATACCACAACCTGTGACCATGGGGTCATGAAATTCAAATAATTGAAGAGGTACCATTCCTCATCATAATTATGCATTAAATTTTTCCTTCATGCCTATGAGAAGAAAACGCTTTTAAAGAAATAAATTAAATGCATTTTTATCATGTAATCAATAGAGGCCTGTCTTAGCAAAATATCCTTGACCGTTGGGGCCATTAATATCACATTTGGTAGAAGGCACAATGCTTATTAAAATCATGCCATCATTTTGGCTGCCTGATTTTTAGGAGCAAAGAAAAAGATGTTTAGATTTTTAAAGATTGTTTTAATTTTGATAATTTTAGCCCAAACCCTCAGGCCCAGGGGCTCAGGGGCCAAGAAATCACAAATTCTACTCTACTTACCCAAGGATATTTTAGTGGTTTCATAGAAGATATCTGAAACTGTTGCATGACGATGGACAAAACAGATAGCAATAGTCACCTGAGGAAACTTGCGCATCAGTAGGAAAATAACTACTAGTATGCATTTAGTATGTTTGCTTAATACCAAGGGGCAGTTTAATTTTTAAGCCCCAACCTTACATCAAAATCCCGACCCAGAGGCTATGAATGTCATATTTTCGAAGGCTCACTTGTTCATAATAACCATGCAATACGTTTACACTTTCATAAGAATCCTAACCGAAAATGATTATTAATAACCCTGAAAATCTCAAATCAAATTCGCTGTATTAAACAAAAAATGGAATGTATTAGATATTAAGAGAATTGAATTTTAATAATACCCTCAGAGTGAAGTACTGTGTGCAGTGCTGTCCGTCCATGGTTGTCTACGATGTTAACATCTGCTCCCCTTTCTAACAGCCTCTCTACAACCATATCTTCATTTTGTTCACAAAAGTAGAGAAGAGGTGTTGTCCTTAAGCGATTTATTACATTTACGTTAAGCTCCTGGGGTGAACTTAACATCTGTAATGTCACAGCTGCGATGAGAGATCTGTTTCTTAAAAACATAACATCATTTTGTCGCTCCCAAAATTTGGAAAAGAGACTGTTGCATATAAATGTTGTTCCTTTCTCCTGAAGCAGCACGTTAAGAAAGGAAAGATCATCTAAAGAATAATTTTTCACTTAGTTTTGTACTGATAATTTCAATTGAAAATTGGAAACAAAAAATTATGATTTCAAACAACAGATAATATGTGATATATTACCCGACATGACACATTTCTCATATATACTTTCTTCTTTAGAAAACGGATCAGCTTTTGCTACCAGTAACTTTCGGAAGTCCTCTGCATTTCTTCTAAGAGAAAGACATAACGGATTGCCATTCCCATCCTTTGAATTTGGATTCATATTGACTGACAAAAAAATATCAAGTATAGTCCTTCGGCTTCGGCTCAATGTTGAATCTGTACACAAAATATTGTTTCAATTTCTTTTTTATACGAATATGGATTTCGAAATGAATGTTATTTCAACTTACCTACCTCAGTCCTGGATTAGAGAGACGACTCCTTCGATTTAATTTATTAAAACGTGTATTAAAATGTCTTTAAACTAATAATATCTTAATTTTGATTCCCAATTCAAGCTCTCTCTTGTCATTTAATTTTTTTTAAAGTTCTGCTGAAAAAAGGACTAATCAAATTGTCTATATAATGGTAATAGATTAACCTTTCTATAAATTCTTCTGTAAAGGTGCATCTTTCGTTTCTCCTATATGTTTAACATCAGCACAACTTTTAATATGAGCATATCTACAATGTTTGTTTCACCATGCAATGACCACAACAATGTGTGACATTGAATTTAAGTGGGTCTAAATTCAAGGTTTATGATTATATTAATGGTAAAAATATGTATAGCTTTGATTATTTTATCACCTCGTCTTTCTTTTTTAATTGGGTTCGATGCAATCTGCAATCGACAGGATAAAAACGAAAAGGATTTGCATTTAAATATTTGGAGATAAAGAACAAGATTTGAGCTCAAAAGTCTATTCAAACAAAACAAATCAGGAGCAGAGTAAACACGGACTTCTTAAACATTAGAGGTGGGATTAAGTGTCACGGAGAAGTGAGCATCCCCCGCCGTGTGCTCCCTGTCATGATAGGGAAACAACGGGAAAATTCTTTGACAATTCATTTTTTTTTCAAATAATGGCCTAACAATTATTAGGAAAAACGTCAGTCAGCATTTGATCAAATAATTTCTGGATTACTTTGAGCACAGGGGTTCGCGTACTGTCCTATAATTTTTTACCGAAATTTCAGTAAATAAAAAATAATACATCTAATAATTATCATTATAGGTATGAGGTATTTTTTTATTTTCTGAAAATTTCGGTAAAATTGATAGGTGCGCCAAACTTCTGTGTGTTGAGAGTGAAAACTTAATATAGTTGACGTACATCAGCTCGTACGTAAAGCAATATTAGTGAAGTAAGTATGTATGAACTCTGAACTATGAATTAGTCGTTTTGGAGTTTATTTAGAAAATTTATTAATTTATAGGTGCAGACGTCACACATATCTTTAAACATATATATAGCAGATATATATTTCTTACCTTATTTTTGAGATATTGATTGACATATATATTCCATGCCCTACAGTGTCAACGCAGAATTTCCCAGATATGTAAAGTTAGCTACTAGTAACTGGCTACTAGTAGCTGGCTACGACAAGTGGTAAAGTTGGCTACTAGTAGCTGGCTACGAGAAGTAAGTAAATTTGGCTACTAGTAACTGGCTACTAGTAGCTGGCTACGAGAAGTAAGTAAAGTTGGCTACTAGTAACTGGCTACTAGTACATTGTAACTGGCTACGAGAAGTAAGTAAAGTTGGCTACTAGTAACTGGCTACTACTAGCTGGCTACGACAAACAACTTGGGATACAAATGTTGATATTCTTGAAATAGCTGGATTTTTACACTGCTGATATCCACTGATATTGCTGATAAAAACAATCTCTGAGGTTTTCCACATGATCTGGCACTGAAGTTTCCAAGATATCGGTATTAATAAACTCAGCTACTGGTACCTTTTGTGTAAAATTATGCTATTTTGGGAGAAAAATCTTGATTTTCTCAAGTAGCTAGATTTTTCCATCACTAATATCAACTGATATTGCTAATATAAACAATATCTGAGCTTTTCATCATAATCTGGTGCGGATGTTACCAAGATATCGTTGGTATAATTAACGTCAGCTACTAGTGCCTTTTGTTTAAAATTGTGCAATTTTGGGAGACAAATGTTGATATTATAAAAGAAGCTGCATTTTTACACTGCTGATATCAACTGAAATTGTTGATAAAAACAATGTCGGAGCTTTTCCACATGATCTGGCATTGAAGTTACCAAGATATCGTTATTAATAAACTCAGCTACTAGTACCTTTTGTTTAAAATTATGCAATTTTGGGAGACAAATGTTGATATTATAGAAGTAGCTGGATTTTTATACCGCTGATATCCACTGATATTGCTGATAAATACAATCTCTGAGCTTTTCCACATGATCTGGCATTGAAGATACCAATATATCGTTATTTATAAACTCAGCTACTAGTACCTTTTGTTTAAAATTATGCTATTTTTGGAGGCAAATGTTGATATTATAGAAGTAGCTGCATTTTTACACCGCTGATTTCTATTGATGATGTTGATAAAAACAATCTCTGAGCTTTTCCACATGATCAGGCACTAAAGTAACCAAGATACTGGATATTGTTATTAATAAACTCAGCTACTAGTACCTTTTGTTTAAAATTATGCAATTTTTGGAGACAAATGTTGATATTATATAATTAGCAGCATTTATACACTGCTGATATCCAATGATATTTTTGATAAAAACAATCTCTGAGCTTTTCCACATGATCTGGCATTGAAGTTACAAATATACCGTTATTAATAAACTCAGCTACTAGTATATGTTCACGTTCGATATTGTCAAAATTTTACACAATGCATGGTGTCTAATTTAACCTTTATTAAACAGTTCTAATAGATGTATAAGAATATAAAGTCCGCCTAGAACCTGTTTTATACGTAATAACTCTCCTCATGCCCCTGTGTTAAAAATAGCGACATTTAATACAATAAATACTAATAAAACAAACTGGGCGGGACACTATGAGAGGAGTGAGAGAGGTCCTAGGGAGTTTTGGTATAAAATTACATTGCAAAAGCTCAAAATCCTCTTGAAATATCGCCCGAAAAGGATAGTGTTACACACAGACATAATGTATAACTTTACGACCTTGAACTTTGACCTTTTGACCTCAAAATTAAATAGGGGTCTTCCTTGGGCCACAAGGAGTTGTTATGTAAAATTTCATTGCAAAAGCTCAAAGGGTTCTCGGGATTTCGCGCGGAAAAAAAGTGTTATAACAGACAGAATTTGCAAATTTGTAACCTTGACCTTTGACCTTTTGACCTAGAAATCAAAAGGGGTCTTCTTTAGTCCATAGGGAGTTGCTATGCAAAATTTCGTTGCAAAAGCTCAAAGGGTTCTCGAGATATCGTCTGGAAAGGAAAGCGTTACAGGCAGACAGAATGACGGACGGACGGACGAACAAACCCAAATTAATATCCCCCATGTTTCAAGCGGGGGACAACAAGGCAGATACCATTAACCTCGAGCTCGAGGTTATGAAAACACCTTTGATGGATCCCTTTCTGATGCAGTATGTCCAACAGATGTCAACTCGTGTTCGATTTGTTTATAATCTTAATAAAGTATAAACAGAATGGTGAAGCTTTGTCAATTTTTGAAAGTGACGATTCTATAAATGTTGATTTACAAAAGTTTAATTTATTTCATTTTCTTTTTAATCTGGCAATTGCTTGTATTGTTTTCGGTATATAACAACTATTAAATATGATTTCATCTCATTTATCAAATATACGGTGATCAGCTATAAATTATCTTAAACTGTTTGAAATTCAGTCAAAATGCCCATTCAAAGACAGAGAAACAGAACAAAAAAGAACTTTTCTGATACAAACAAACCAATTTTTATGATAACAATTAAAAGTTAAAAATAACATGTCAAAATTTTCATTTGAAACATTTATATTTTTATCAATCGACAAATTACAATTAATCAATCACATCATAAGACTTGACATTGTCATTATAAGGGCACTTCCGGGGCAGATGCTTGTATTCCACAGTTTCCATGTGAATATCGCCACTGACAAATCCTCATTAATTTTGAGTCATTCAAAATAATCTAAAATTGCGTCGCAATTATTTAGGGCGTGCTTGATTTGTCTACACCTTACTACACCCGGTGTAGACGATTTACATCTCATAATCAAGTGAAATTTGGTGTAGTTGATCAGTTGATATCAGCGGTTTAGATATCAAGCTACGTCCGGAATATCAAGATTTGTCTCCCAAAATTGCATAATTTTAAACAAACGGTACTAGTAGCTGAGTTTATTAATAACGATATCTTGGTAACTTTAGTGCCAGATCACTTCTCCCAAATTAGCATAATTTAACACAAAAGGTACTAGAATGTTCAAGTCAGTTACTGGTAGCCAGTTACTAGTAGCCAACTTTAATTGCCTGTCGTAGCCAGCTACTAGTAGCCAACTTTACTTACTTCTCGTAGCCAGCTACTAGTAGCTAACTTTACCATTTGTCGTAGCCAGCTACTAGTAGCCAGTTACTAGTAGCTAACTTTACATATCTGAATTTCCCAATGTTTACGGGCACATTTTTCTGTCCATAATGAGACTTTAATATTTAGGTAAAATATAATTAAGTGGACTTCAGTCGTGTATCTTTTAAAATATATCTGAAAATGTTGAGTATGAATAGGCTTGAAAATTTGAAAGTTTTTCCCCAGTCGCACTGCATCTGGATAGGAAAAATTGCGCAGTTAAGACAACTTAAGAAAACAAATACAAACACGTTTTTCATTCAGTATTTAGAAAAGATTTTCATTCATTCAAGTCCTTCATGTAATTGAAATGGTGATGCTTACCTTAATATTTCAAAGGAATCAATACCAAAATACAAACATGATCAAATAATGTAATGTTTACATTTTTTAAGGACGGGAAATCCTATGACGTCACACGAGTTGATTGATATTCATAAATGTGTATTACTGTTCCAAACAATCCATCATAATATGGCAATTGGATATTTAAGAGACGCAATTGAATTCATTTTTTCTGATGTTTACCTTTAACATTCTGAAACCAATATATCAGTTTAAAAATTCTTTCCATTATACGCGTGTTCATTTATGTAATAAATTACCTTTGTATGTACGTTTTTCACCAACTGTAGAAACACTTCGTTACAATGTAGAAAAGTTATTATACTTGTAAACTGTGTAAGTAACCCTCAATTCTATACATAATTCCATACGTCCTTAAATTTTATATATACAAGTTATATCTTTTATGTAACTAGCATTAATTTATTAAGGAATTTAAACTATTATACAATTATTGACGTCGAAAACAAAAGGGGGAGGGCTTTAGTGAAAGAGAAAAAAATTTCAAACCTACACAAACATTTGACAAGCAAAAAAAAAAAGAAAAAGAAAATGTGTCTATTGTCCAAACACGAAAAACCTATTTCAGGGGTGGGGGGGGGGGGGGTTTTAAGTTATAAACAAACTCATTATATGATTTATAGGATTTTTGGAAGGGGGGGGTTGCAGGGAACAGCTTAGTGTGTTCTATTGCCGAGGACAACTGCACCAAAGGAAAAAAATTCTTGTCTATCGACTGCTCAAGCATTAAATAATTGTTTTATTGCCTAATTAAACATTATCAAAAGATTAATGCCTAGGTCACATATAAGCCGATGGTCTGGCGACCAAATTTTTCTCGTATTGTCGACGGAAAAACATGATCAGTTGACATGCAGTAGCATCGGGCGACGCGGAGCAATCACATCAATTTTCAATTTTAAGTCGGCCAACAGTCGCCCGTTCATCATTCGATAAGTTTGATTTTCACTGTCGGCCGACATTTACGAAAACCCAATTCCTAAATGTTGACCAACCGACGACCGACTTAAAAATCTGTCCGCCGATGGTCGGACGATGATCGAAGGTTGGTCATCAGACTTAACGACCGCTTCAATTGAAGGAATCGGCCACCGACGCAGAAAAAATATTATAACATGACCCGACAGACACAAAATTGGTCATCCGACGAAAAAAGAGATCAAAATCGGGCAAAACAACGGCCGATGAACAGCCGACTGACGCCCCGGAAAATCTTATTTTTGCCTCAAAAACCATTGGCCGTTGGTAGATTTTGGAAATGTGACTGGGGTTTAAATAAAAGATTGTTTACATGTACCACTGACGTCTGTGCAATATTACACATAAATTTTAAATCGTTTTTTTTTTTTTTTTACGAAATACGTTGCCGGTGTAACGACGATAAGTGACCTCCGTAGAGTCCTTTCGTAAAACGGGCCCCAGGGGGTCATTTTTCTAAGTAGAAAAATGACCCATTGTCAATATTCTACGACAAATAGGGTCATTTTTCGACCGAAGAAAAACATTCCAGACCAGTAATTCTACGACTCCACACACGTTGAAAAATGACCCCCAGAAATTTGACACCCCTACTTTTTTATAAAATAAATATTTGTTTCTGTTTCACCTGATATTTTTTTATACTTTCAAATGTAAAGAGGGGGAATGTACTTTACTCCTTCCCAACATATATTTGATTGCATATCTTAATAATGGCATCATAATCAAAGTATCTGGTTTGGATTGTTAATTTTTGGCTTGCAGAATTCCGATGAATATTAATTCATCGAGGAACAAAAAGAAGATGGGGAACAAGGCGGGCAGAATGCCTATAATAGCGTCAGATATGAAGAAATCATATTCAATATGTGAATTGAGTATTTAAATTAACTTCTCATTGTTGAAATTTATGAAATTATTAGAGAAATACCTTTTCTGAGAAAAAAAATCTCGTAAAAATATTTTCTTTTATAAAAATATTAGATGGTATCCGTGGGATTCGAACACTCGCAATAAAAATCCGACGAATCACACTGCTTTGAGAGTGAGACTAACGCTCTAACCACTATGCCACATGGCTCATAATGCTTTAGGCATTTAAATCATGTTGTGATATGACCCTTGACTTAAGGGACTTTAAGTATTTCTGTGAAAGATGCGAATGTTTTGTCATAAAAGTGAACTTTTAAGGTATAGTGGGTCTTCTTTCCATGTTTTTGAAAACCAAAAATTGTATATTCTATTGCAAAATTTAGGACCATCTTTAAAAAATGGAGCGAAGACCCACTCATATTGAAAAATGATGTTTAAGTATGCGAAATTGATCGGGTTTTTTTTTTGTTCTTTTAAGTGTGTGT
Source organism: Saccostrea glomerata (assembly GCA_003671525.1). Taxonomy (NCBI): domain Eukaryota; kingdom Metazoa; phylum Mollusca; class Bivalvia; order Ostreida; family Ostreidae; genus Saccostrea; species Saccostrea glomerata. The sequence continues at coordinate 1,159,837 of PRKT01000077.1, forward strand.
ATGCTTTTTCACAGGCAAATATTTTCAGTCTTTGTGAGATTTTACATTATATTTACTTTATTATTAGATAAAATATCAAATAAAATTAAGATATAATTGAGATTTAATTTTTCACTTATTATATGCCGCACTATAGGCACTTCGCCCGCCTTATCCGCCCATCTTCTTTAAATTTATGATGATATTTTGGGGGGGGGGGTTTAGTATTCAAAGGTTTTCTTCCGAAAATTGCACGATATCTCCTCTGTTTCATACTTGGATTTTTACTTGATGGTATTCTAACAACCAAGCTCTATTTAAAACGTAATTACTTTAGCTTTTCTATCGTCAACTTCCCTTACTTATGCAGCAATATACCTTCCTCACCTGCATACGGAGTTGATATTTCTTAGTTGATTCGATACGCAAGAGCATGCTCTACGTATGAACAATGTCTTAAACAAGGTAAATCATTGACAGACAAATTGATTGAACAAGAATATCAGCAGTCTCGTTTAATTGAAGTCATCATTTTGCAAGTTCTATTTTCGATACAATGACCTTGTCAGTAAATATAATTCATGATTGAGTCAAATGCTGACTGACTTTTTTTTTTTTTTTACTAATTGTTTGTTCGTTATTTATAAACTGAATTGACGACGGATTTTTCCGTTATTTCCCGATCATGACAAGGAGCACACGGTGGGTGTGACCGGTCAGCAGGGGATGCTCACTTCTCCATGGCACCTGACCCCACCTCTGATGTTTTGGAAGTCCGTGTTTGCTCTGCTCCTATTTTGTATTGTTTTATGGACTTTGAAATTGAATACTGTTCATTATCTCGATATCTTTCATGTTTCTGATAACCATAAACTTGTAGGGAGGCCCCCAAAATTATCACTTTTGACCATTTAAATTCATTTTCGTTTTTTTTTTTTACAAATCCAAACACATAGCATAGAAGAAAGAAAAATAACGTAATTTAACTTAAATAAATTCAATTCCCTTAGCTCTTTCATTCAAACTCTAATATATCTATATGCATTTGCTTTAAAATACATACTTTTAACTACCTTATATAAAGTACTATATTTTTTCCTGCATATACGGGAAATACCATACACATCGAGAACTTTCTTATAATGATATTTAAAAAACCCAAAAACGGGCAAAATTTACATCTGAGAGAAAATTAGTTCAACCTTCACTGATATTTATAAATTCATTTAATAAAATTTCCATTTTCCACAATTTTTAACCCACAGACACGTGACAAATGGTTGTTGTAACATCCATTTTCATCTGAGATTTTCTTAGAAACAAACTTTGCAAATACAAATGAACTCTTTGTCCATCATGTCATTACTTCGATATCTAAAGTCCTAGTACATATCGTCCAAAAGTTAAGGCCAAAGTAAATGTTTGGAATTTTTGCGTCAAAGTGTGTCAAGGTCAAGGTCAAAATTCAAAAGTGGTTTGTACCCAAAGGAAGGTCTTGTCACAAAAAATTACTCATGTGATCATGAAATATGAAAGTCATAGTCCCACCCAGTCAAAAGTTTTAGGCAAGGTTACAGTTTTTGCAGACAAACAGACAATAAGACAGACGGTCGGAGAGGTAAAACACTATATACCCCTGGGGGCATAAATATAATATGTAAACTGACAAATTTTTCATAATCCAATATTTGTTTGTTTTTTTTTTTTATTGGTAAAAAAAACTCCTAACATTATCACATGTAAGTACATATAGAAAATGGGGAAACGATACATGTGCCAATTTTTGGTAAGACGAGCTCTTCTTTTTTTTTTTAGTTAATCATTTTTTATGCTACAAACCTTTGTATGAAGGTTTTGTTGACACCAGCAAACGACAAAAGACATTTTAAAGGTTTTGAGCTAACCACTTTTTGTTTCCCTGGTATCATAGGTCAGAGGCAATTAATTTAGTACTTACTTTCACAAATCAAATTATACCTATTTTTATGAAGTTTGAAACTTAATTCATACAAACCAAATATTTGATTAGATCTAATTTTCTAAGCAAGCGCCCTTTTTCTTGACCGTTTTAAAAGTAGGGATAAAAACGTTTAAATTTTGAAAAATAAAACTTTATTTTGATTTTTGCAAATTATTTATCCAGGGTAAAAATCAAAGAGATTTACAGTTATGGAAACTTTTTTAACTTTCTTTTTCTGACACCAGCTAGAAAATGAACTTTTTAAAAATTAAAATTACAAATGTGGAAACTTACTGTATAAAATGTAAGAAACAAAATTAATCTATGAATGCGCGTATCTTTGCTCCGACAGCCTAAGAACGTTTTAAAAGATATTGTTTTCCTTTAATGGGGATAGTAGACACTTATCCACTGTTTGTGAATGGGATAGCTCTTTTATCAAACCCGCGACAGGAACTATTCCCCGAGGGCTTGCCCAAGGGGAATAGTCCCTGTCAAGGGTTTATCAAACTCGCGACAGGAACTATTCCCCGAGGGCTTGCCCGAGGGGAATAGTCCCTGTCAAGGGTTTGATAAAAGAACTATCCCACTCACAAACAGTGGATAAGCGTTTTATTATACTGATGTATAATATAATCTCTTAGGTTCGAATTTTTTTGGAGTAAGATAATACTGCAAGAATAATCTGAAATTCTGATGACGTCACAATGCCACTGAAGTCATTATGACATCATCAGTCAATAGATTTATCGCTGGAAATCAAAATTAAAGGCAAAAATAGCATGAAAATTTTCCGAGGGTGGATAGCAAAAACTATACCCCGGGGTATATCTTTGCTATGCGTGAACTATAAAAGATAGCTTTTTTACCTTCTGAACATTAGATAGGAAATATTTTAACAGAAGTATAATAAAACAGTTTGTATTATTAGTGTAAGGTATGATATAGCTTTAATTTCGTTTTTCAAGCTTAAAAGTTTTCATAAATAAACACATACTATCAAATGGCTTTTTGATATTACTCGTATGCATTCGCCTAACAAGAATATTCCTATACCAGAAGGAGTGTTTTTGCATCAAAAAATGACAATGGTTAATTATTGTATGTGGTCATTTTTCTACAATGCACACGGAGTAAAATGACCCCAAGGCCACAATTTCTACAAAAAAGTGGGACATTTTTCTACTTAGAATATTGACCAGGGGATCAAATTACTACGTAGAAGAATGACCCCTGGTCAATATTCTACGGGGGTCACTTTTCGTCGTTACACCGGTCAATATCGTAGTCAATTGACTGGCAGTCAATAGATCGATTTCAAAGGAAAAGAAAATCTGAAAATACAATTACACATAGTAGATTAAAATATTAAATCTCTTATAAAACAACAAAGTCCATTTGATTAGGTAATAAAAGTATATAAAACTGGCATATCGATCTGAAGAATATCTTCCTTAATGAATTAAGATTTTTTTTCTCATTTACATTTGTAGTAAATGAAAATCCACTAATAATTATGGTGCCATATTTATGCCATTCACATAACTTTTTGTTAACATAGCATATCATGCCAAGTCAAGATAACTACAGTATTTCGTTAAGTCATGATAACTTTCAAGTTTGTCGACAAACATCTATATCTTGTCCAGTCAAGATAAGATATCAAATTTGTTGCGATAGCTATCATGACATGAGATAATTTTAGTCACGATACAATATATATTATCCCTTTTTGTCGAGAAAACTATCGCAAAAATATGATAGCTTATCTTGACAGGACAAGATAAAATCTGGTGTATAACGACAAACCTTAAAGTTTTCATCACTTGTCGAAATACTTATCTTGACTTGACATGACATGTTATGTTGAAAAAAAATTATGTAGATGGCATAAATATGCCACCATATTCATGATGCAAGATAAGTTTTCTCATCATGTCAAAATCGCAACAAATTTGATAGCTTATCTTGACTGGAAAAGATATAAAATTGGTATTTGTTGACAAAGCACTAAGTTATCATGACTTGACGAGATAAATATCCTGACTTGTCTTGATATGTTACGTTGACAAAAAAAAAGTGAATGGCATAAATATTCCACCATAGATTTAGTATTTTGCTGTTCGTTGTCAAAAATGGATGAAGAGTATACAAGAGATGATATCATTAAGAAATGCTTGAAATGACAATTAAATATTTCACAGTACAATGATGTTTTTAGGACATTTATGTCTTTTTCATTTCTGTTTTCAGTTTAATTGATAATACTCTTTTTGTACGTCACTTCAATGTAAAAGAATGCTAAAATGGAAATGTACATGGTATTTTTACATTTACAAATATTCGATCGTATTTCATTCAAATAAAATGGGAATCTCAAAATGGCTTGAATTATTTCTAGTGTTTTAGGGTACTTATCTTTTGGTATCCCTACTTTTAATAAACATTTCTATATAAACGCCTGTAAGGGCCACTTACGACGTACAACTACATGTAGTTGTTTTATTGTGTAATCTTTCATTAATCTTGTAATGATAAATACTTAAATGGTCGTTTATGCAAAATATTTACTTGTATCAATTATTTTCATGCATTAATTGGATTAAAAGACGTGTACTTTCTTGGGTCCTAAAACGAAAATAATATACTCTTAAACTTTATGTCATTAGTCATGTAATATATTCTTTGAAAAACAGTTTTACTGCCTCCTGCAAAGTACATAAAGATAATATCTCGTTTTCACAAGATGATATCTAGTTTTCACATGATAAAATTTCGTTTTCACAAGATAATTTTTCGTTTTCACAAGATAATCATAAATTTTTCGTGGTATCTTAAAAAAAATAATTACATGCCCTAAATATACCAACATACGCGGTAAATGCGGCGAAGACGAAGAAACTCACCGCCAGCAAAATATATCTTCATCTACATGTATATTACTTTAAACATACTTATTGAGTAATTCAACAAGGATTGAGCAACAGGCAAAGTATATGCACACTCTGTCCTTGTATAATAGGTCAAGACGCAGACATTAAATGATAATACTTGAACATTTCGGTTGTAAACATGCTAATAACAAGAAAGAAAAGATTCACAATCAAGTATTATTCATCAGTATAATAAAAAAAGACGATAACCCCCAAAATGTAATCAATTTTTTAAAATACTATTTAAGCTTTCATATAAATATTTGAAAAAAAAAATATGCATTCAACAGGGTATCAACAATGTCTCTTAGTTGATTATATAAATTTATGTACATATGGAAATATTTTACAGTTTGTTTGATAGGAATATTGACATTTTCTTTATTTTTCGTTAATAACCTGCATTTGTCGTTGATAAGTCCACTAAGAGCGCGCAAAAAATTCTCAATCTCTATTACTGAATCTAAATCCAATTGAAATAAGCATATTTCTGTTTTTGAATTCCAACTCTCAATGTCTCTCTGAAAATATGCTTTCAACGACGAGGTTAATTGTATTCAATTAGTAATAAACAAGGTTGTAGATTCTTCATAACATTTTGAAAGATCATGCTATAAGTTTTTAAATGGGTGATACAAAGATTTGTTTCATATTTGGATATTCTACTTGAGAAAGATGTTAATGATGATCTAACAACCAAGCTTTAAATTTCTTTAAATTTTCAATCAACTTCCCCAGCACAGCAATATACCTTCACACCTGCATACGGGATTTCTATCTCTCTGTCGATTCGATACGCAAAAGCTCCAAGTATGAACAATTCTTAAAACGAGGTAAGTTATTGACAGACAAGTTGCTTTAACAAAGAATATAAGCAGTCTCATTTATTGTCATCATTTAGTAAGTTTTATGGTCGATACAATGACCTTTTCAAGAAATACAGTGAATAATTAAGGAATGATGCTTTTCAGACTAATTGTAAGGCTGAAAAAAAGTGTGTTCGATTGTTTTGATTTTTCAATTCATTTCTCAATAAATTAGGATTTATTTTATAAGCATATCTGATAACACCATATAGATATTGCCTTTCGAACTCAATGCTTTTAAAAGCCATTATTTTAAATTTCTTTTTTTTCTCAGCAACCGTCCAAACTATTTTTTTTTTCAATTCCCTTTGTCTGGTCAAACTAGTTTCTGAAAAAAAGATAGAAGGTAACTGTTACAGGTCGGACAAATGTTCCCTGTAACCAGAGTAAGGAAAAAGTATTTTGAATTTGTTTTGAATTGATAGTTTCCCTCCAATTGTATTCTACTTTAAATTCAAAGAAACAACTAAAGATTAATGAAGGAAAATTTGGCAAGAGTTTGGCCAACGTGCAAAGGGAGGGGGTCGAAGATAGTGTGATCGCCGTGCCCTTCCTGAACAACTTAGATGGATTTGAAATATTACAATAGTTTAAATAACTGTCAAACTAAAGATGTATCATATGCGGCTCTACAGCGGGGGGGGGGGGGGGGGGGGGG
>PRKT01000077.1:1166407-1180313 GCA_003671525.1 Saccostrea glomerata
GGGGGGGGGGGGGGGGGTCCGGACCAATACTGGATTTTGCGGAGTTATTGTTTATTTATTGTTATTAAACGTATATACTAAACCAAGAAAAAGTTACCTTGGGACCCCCTTCTAGAGAACGTGGACCAGTGTTAAGTGGGTTACGTCCTCCCACCCCCACCCCAACCCAACGAAATACGTTTTTCAAGTTTGAGAAAATAATCGGGGTTACCTTAAAATGTACATCACAACTGTAATTCTAATCACTATGAAAGGTGGCTTTCTAAATCGACAAAAATCTCGCTTATCTCTCTTTCATTGATTTAGTTGCAATGTTCAAAATGTTATAAAGAAAGCAAATTAACAAAGTCCAATAAATGTAAACCAATCCCCTATCCTTTCTGCTCTAAAATGTGCTAAAACATATCCAAGAAATGATGTCAGTCAATTGTAGACCTTAAAATTCTCGATCCCTTCGGAAAGAACACAATCTCATCTATTCTCAGGAAGCATTTTATTAGCATTAAAATGCGTGACATCTTAATTTTACACAACCATTCACGACAAATTAAATCATCAGACATCGTAAAAAATATAAATGATATGTTTATATTTAATTTAAAACGTAACTATATGTACACTGAACCAAACTTCTAAGTGTTCACCTAAAATTTTTGAAGTTTTAAAAAACAAAAGCAAACAAAAAATAATTTCTTTAATTCTTGGTTAATGATGCATATTTAAGTTCGATGTTGCGTAAATTTCGTGTAAGTATCTCGTCAGAATTTTAAGCAGAGTGTCAAGGAAATGATGTACCCTCAAAATGAAAATTCACACAAAAAAATCTCGATGGAGTAGGACCCACTACTCGCTATAATTACTACAAGACAATCTTTATTGTTGGATACCATGTACCCTTGAATAGGAGATTGACCAATCCGCTGCCACACCTACATGTACTGCATAGATCTTTCCAAACCATTGAAATTGTTAGGAAAAGGGGGGGGGGGTTGACATTTATTTTAAAATCCCAAATGTGTTCAATAGGATTCTGATCCAGGAATTTGACACTGTATCGTCATACAAATGCCTTTTGGTCAATATCTTTGGGTGTTTAGCACGTAAGTGCGCCGCTTTAAGGGTAATTCAGACTGCTTGAGCTGATATAAGACTGCCACGAGCACCAATTTCTTATCATTTTCGTATGATTGAAATGGTTTGTTTCCATGTTTCTAAGATTTTTTCAGGACACTTTGACACCTTTTTAACCTAGTGTGACGCGAAATTTTCTCCTCATAAGAAGATCAAGGACACTTCCGGTCTGGTTCAATTTTGTCAAAAACTTTCAAATTGTGATAAATTGGTGATGAAAAATGAGCACAGCCTATAGAAAAATGTGTTAAAATGGGTTTTGATACTGTTTGATAATTTCTAAAAGTAATATCAAGTACAATTAAGCACTAAAATAAAAGTGAGTAAAACGTGGTTCGAAGATTATTTAGATATCAACATTCCAACGGCTCTCCCTCCCATCTCAATGGTCATTTTACCAATGTTTTGTGTTTTTTAGTAAAACCAGGTTTTAAAATTTGATAATGATCACAAAAAGATGCTTATTTCACAAAACACATGCCGCAAAGTACAAATTTATTGTTTTTAAGCTTCGTAACGGAACATTGGTTTTCATCGGTGATATTGAATTTTCTTTCTACAATTGTTGAGAAGACTCATTTGTTGTAATAATTTGAAAATATCCTACCATTCTATGAAGTAGTTTTTAGATAAACATTTATTAAAGTGAACACTTAGAAGTTTTGTTAAGTGTATACATAGAAAATGCTAGCTGAATAAACACTTTTTTCATTGAATAGAAATATCTCAACAACTGTCCAAATATAATTACATGAGTGATGCTATGTAAGTTAATGTCACCTTACCAAAAGAGATTTGCACTTCTATCTTATAAAAAACTACATGAAAAAATTAAAGTTTCAAGATTTTCTTTTATTAATCTTGGTATTTGTATATTTTTCATGTTTTCTCCAGTTAATTATAGAGAAAGCATTCTTGGAAATGTTAAGCAATAGTTTGAAGCCTCAAATGAACCACCATTCGGTAAAGGGAAACACCTTCATCTGATGAGGGAATGTTTGTTTACATCAGTTTAAAATTCAGTGACTCGCGTAGTGAAATATGGATTTAACGAACAGCCGATTAAAACAGCTGATCAAACTCAAAGCCGAATAAAACAATGCAAAATCGGGAGCAGGACCTCACTCCATAAACATCAGAGGTGGGATCAGTTCCATGGAGGACCTGTCGACCGGTCATGTCCACAGTATGCTTGTTATTATTGATTGGAATGAACGGTAAATCTGTTCAATTAACTAGAATGAAAATAGTCAGTCGGCATTTGACGTAATGATGGGTTGGATTTGTTGACAAGGTTATTGTATCCACCTCAAAATTTACCAAATGTTGAGTTGATATTCTTGTTTCATCAACTTATTTCAAATAATTCGTTAAGCGTGCTCTCGTGTATCGAACAAAATTGAGATACATATACTAGTATATAAACCATATATACTGTTGACTATGGTTTATTTCTACATAAGTCATGGAAGTTGACGATCGATTGAAAAGTTAAATTCTTTCAGTTTATCAAAAAGCTCTGTTGTTAATCTAACATCAACATCTGTTTTTAAGTAAAATATCCAAATAAGAAACGAACTGGATGTGTCATATAGTGTTAATATATCGTTTAAATGTTTGTCTCAAATAAATAATTTTTGTGCGTATTTTGTTTGTATTTTATATATAAAGCACTAGAGTTTTATCGAAACAATTGTCTCATAAATGTTGTTTCTTGTGTATGATGTTTGTCCACAAAGCAGTGGAGTTTTTACGCAATATGTTTCCTGGTAGATTTGTGACATACTGTACTTTATTGTCAGGGTTGTTGAACTTTTACCATATTATTCTTATATATCTCACATACAAATGATGACTTATTGTACGAGTGGGGATATTGTAGTTGTTGATATGTCTCATGACGAAGGGGAAATATTCTCAGAAGGCAGTAACTGATAGGCTGAATACAAACCATTGCGTAAATCACCCAGTTATCACTAAATCATACATCTATCTGTTTTATTATATTTCACAAAACCACAATGGCACAATGGCACAAAAACAAAATTATATACAGGCCCCGTTGAAAGTTACTTCTTTAAGGAGACCGGTCCTGACGTATAATTGTTCTGTTTTAAGAATTTAGTTCACCAAATAGTTAAAGAACTTTTATCATAAAAATAAAAGTTTCTCTTTTTTAATAGGATTCTATTTATAATGGTGATTTATATTAAAAAAAAGGAATACAATGAAAATATAAAAATAAAGTGCAATGAAATGTACCTAGAATTGGAAGGCAAATGATGCCTTATTATGTTATCTTCTACAAAAATAGATACATGCATAGAATGGTTTAGCAAATTTGTCATTAGGAAAAATTGTGCTTAGATATTCATGGTCTGTTTCTGTAGTCAATGTCTACTAACAGTATAAAATTCATACCTATCTTCGATCATATTAAATGCTTATTGTGAGGCCATAATGAACGCCCAGCATTGTCAACAGATTTTCTTTATCATGCCAAGGAGCAAGTGTTACATGTCTTCAGATGATACATACTCCCCATGTCACCTGATCCCATCTCTGATCTGAATTTTTAGAGGTCGGTGTTTGCTCTTTTTCCGATGAAAATTCTTTAAATGGTCTTTTTTGATTTGATTACAGTATGTTGTCTCCACATTTCACATGTAAGGTATATTGTATTCATTTTCTTTAAAAAGTTTAGGTGCTTCTTTTGACTATACTAAGGTATCAGTGAAATGAAACGTTTTCAATTTTTAAATTTGATTTCAAAGTATGCACCACAGGCTTTTGTAATCCCCGATTTTCTCAGCTGTCTTCTCTCTCTACGCTGGTAATTTCCTGTAGCTTCTTTTTTTTCTATTTTCGATAATTATTAGGATCTTATCAGTGCTGTTGGAAACTTCACCAATACAGATTCACAAATCCTTAAAAACCATTCCAAATCTTAATTAGCAGCGCGTCTTTGTATCCTTCTTTCCAGAAGCGCGGGAATGAGATATCAGTATGTCTTGTCACGGACCCACAAGCTGCTTAAGAATTAAATATGAAAATCAATTAATCCTCTTTGATAAAAAATTATTTTAACCGACATGTTTATATAATTTTTTCCCCGTAAGACATTCATCAATTTCTTACAGTGTATTATAGTAAAGTATGCTTGTAGATCGACTATATTAAAGGCAGATATTGTTCGAAGTAGTGGTTTAATGCTATTTAAAAAATCTGTAAAGATAGCGACATAATTCCCAACTTTATTATTTACAATCATTAGAATTCTTTATATAACAAAACTTGACAATGCTCCGTCCCAGCAGTAGAGCATCATTAGAATACTTTATAAGAAATGACGGGGATACCTTATCGATTTCATCTGCAGAAGATTCAGAATTTAACGGAGTGTTTGCTATGAGAAAGAAGAAAATTTTATTGCATTTGCTTCGTAGCGCTTTTTTTCATCATCAACTGTTGGGCAATATCAATGTTTGCATGCCATTCTTCATTCGTAAGAGGAAGTCAGTGACTTAAAGATGATGAGAATTTTGATGTTTGTTCATTTACAGAGACGAAGTTTCATTATATAGGAAATTAAGGTTTATTAACATAGAGAAAACTAGTTGTTAAACTATTTGCTACGATACCAGAAAGAATTATAAGCTTAAGTATAATTGTTATCATATACTCTAATTTACAGTAAGCATGGAATTTACAACATGATAGAATGATATGGAGATAACGAACAGTATTCAATCTCAAAGTCCATAAAACAATACAAAACAAGTGCAGAGCAAACGCAGACCTCCAAAACATCAGAGGTGGGATCAGGTGCCATAAAGAAGTGAGCATCCCCGGCCGACCGGCCACACCCGCCATATAGCATATCTATATATTTTTTTAAAATGCATTTTATTGTAGAGATTACATCACAAGAACTATAATCAGCAAGTGGATAATTGTTCAAGAGATTTTACATGGATTTTTACACTATATAAGCAAAAAAAAAATTCACTAGTGTTGCATTTCACACGTTTATTTATATCGTGCGTATATTTAAGAATTAACGGTATAGTAGGCTTTGCACTTCGTTATTAGGTAGAAAACAGAATAATAGTACATATATACGTAGGTCCTACATTACGATATATGTCGAGAATAGGATGGTACCTCCATCCACCATACGTATTGAACGAACATAAATTCAAATATTTGAAGCAAATAATTTGCCTATCTATGTACATATTTGCAAATGAATTGCAGATAGAAACAATTGAATTAAAGATATTTTCAAACGAGTTAAAGATATGTCTAAATGAATTAAAGATTGGTCTAAATGAATGATTAAACCTTGGTTCAAATAATTTGTAACTATCTTTAATTCAATTAAAGATTAAATCAATTAGATTATACCTATCTTTAATTTATTTGAAAACAGGTACAATTGATTTGAAGATTTGTAAAATTTCTTTGCAGATGTCACTTGTAGTAGGTACAATTGAAACAAATCCACAAAGGATTTGAAGATAGATACAATTCAACTCTACCAAAGTTCAATTTATTTATGTCTTAGTAATGAAATATATGTTCAATTCATTTGTTCCTATCTTTAAATCAATGATTCCTATCATTAACTCATGGCATCTATACCTATCTTACACCTTTTGAACCTTTCTTTAAATGAACTATAGGAGATAGGTATAATTGAATTAAACTTTTATAAATTCATTAGAGATAGGTACAATTGATTTGAAGATAGGTACAGTTAATATTGAAGGTTCAAATATTTTAATAAATTTGGCGTCACATAATATATGATCTTTATTATGTTACAATGTAGAAAAGCTGCTTTTTGTTACCCGAAGTTCATCATCTATGATTAAGGTTATATCTCTGGCAACTTTAATGTATAGTCTTTAAGAAAGGATTTCTGTAAACTTTCTTATATAGAAAACCGAACTTAACTAGAGTAGAAACAAAACAAAATTGTAGGTTCAAATATTTTGAATAAAATCTAATTTGGCGTCTCATACCTACATGATCTTTATTATGCTAAATGTAGCAAATCTCCCTTAAACTATATACCATCATCAGAACTGAGCAAACAAGGACCTCTAAAACATCATAAAAATACCCACCTAATGCTCTCTGTTGTAATGGCAAAAAAGAGTCGGAAATATGCCTAGCTATTAGTATGAAAAACGCCAGTCAGCACTCAGCTTAAAGACAGATTGTATTTATTGAAAAGGTCATTGTAAAGAACTTGCGAAATGATGACTTTATACGAAACTGTTGATATTCTTATTTCATCAATTTGTTTGTTAATAAATTACCTTGTTTTATAATTGCTTGCGTACCTACAGCATGCTCTTGTATATTTTATCAGTTGGGAGATGATTTCCCCGTATGGAGCTAATGAATTTTAATTGCTAACTCTTTGGCGATAGAAAGTTGAAGTCATTTTCTTTATCATAACGTTTTGTTTTTAAGTTACAATTAACGTCTATTTCCTTTCAGTCTGTGGTATTATTATTTCAAGTTCCCTGTGATGTATTGGGACACCATACAAATGGAATTACCTGATTTCTTAATCGATTATATGTCGTCAATATATCTACATGAATTGTAAAAGGCAACATATTTCTCCTTTTCATGCATATTTTGCTTAAGTAACATGAATGAACGAAAACAGTTCTGCTAATAAAAGAGCGCCATTGGTCTCAATGCATATATATTTTTAATCTATCAAATGATTCGGAATGCAAAAACCTGTTGTAATTGTCATTTTTGAAACTGATACTGAATACTGATAAATACGTAAATTGAAATTACGGGGATTTCTCCAAACTAAGTTAATTAAAATTAAAGAGAAAATAAACAGCAATCGAACTTAAAAGTCCAACATTAAACTGAAAGCAGAGTATTCTCGAAATTCTAAGGTAATTATCACGACCTTGTATGCAAATAAACCTCTTTTTATAAGTTATATAATATTGACTGGTAAATATCATATGAATTGTTAGACCATCGAATTTTTACATTCTATATTTGACAAAGGCTTCATCGATTTTTTGCTATGAAAAAGAGTTGATCACGGGTTTGACTGGACAGTCAGTGGTTATTTCCAGTGGTTCATACTCTTTCTTTGTCGACTCTTGTATTGTTTTCTAGATTTAAAAAAAAAAATCAACGTTCGTTATATTTTTAATCTTTTAATTTTTTAGCTATGGAAAAGGCACATTAATATAGGGAGAAGCCAGACTTGTACAAATACTGACTTACATGTTTTATCATATGTTTAATGAAGCTAATAATAGAGACTACAAGAGGGTGAAATCGATAATAACATTGCTTATATCAGAAAACAACAAGTGTTTACATCTTAAAATGTACAAATCTTTATCACATGTTTACCCCTTTATCATGTGAGTATGATTCTGTGGATATTTGTTTGATAATTATCCCACAGTTTTAAAAGTGCAGTTGTGACGTCACAATGGATATTGCGTTAGCGTGATGAAGGAAATTAACGTGGCATCCTATAGAAAAACAGTATTTAACATTGGTTGTAAAGTATTAAATATGGGATAAAAAGAATCTTCCATGATATGTAGTTGGATATGACTTTTATCCAACTTGTTGTGTGTTTTATTCCCTAACTCCCAAGGCTCGGGGATAAAATAAAACCACACAACCCGTTGGATAAAAATCATATCCAACAACAAATCATGGGAGATCCTATATATATATATATATATTTTTTTTTTATTAACGCCCTCGGGTCGCTCAAGTGCAAATTATTTAATGCTAAAAATATGGAGAAGTTATCTTTCTCTGTGTTTTATGTACAAACTGACAAGTTACCTAAAATCATGCATTTGTTGTAAAATATTGATAATGTCCCTTAAGTGTTAATAGAAGATAGGATTTCTTTCTCTGACAATATAACACTGCTGAGAGCCGAGGAGCTAAGAAGTATTAATTTAAAGATTAGAAATCCCAGTTTTCCCCAGAAATCAATTAGTTTTGATAAATTTGAGAAGGACTGTAGATTAGAGTGAAGCTAAAATAATTGCTATAAGAATTAAAAAAAAGAAAAGAAAATTTATTAAAACAGCTCTTAACGTAACACCTTTTAGTCGTTGGACTATCGGAATACACACATTTGGTATAAAATATAGTTTTACAATGCTCAAAGATTATTCATTACGAAGAGCAAAGTTTTAATCAAAAATGCAGTTAAAGTTGATGTGGATTTCTGATTATAGTATATAAATCCATTGAAAATGAGGTAATTTTCATTTCTTGCTAGACATGTGACATATTCTTACAAATTTAAATCCTATATGTAGCACAACCTCAGATCCAAAATTTTTAAGTATATAATGCTATAATTGTTTCTGAAAATTGTAACACGTGTCATAATTTTAATCGAAGAATGTGTTAGTTTAAATTCTGTGTAGAAGGTTCTCAATTACACGTATTTTTCTCTAAAATTCAAGAACAATGCATTTAATCAAGCCTTTTAACCAATAACGAGACTCTCTGAAAGACTGCTGTCGTACATCAAAGCATCAAGCCTCTATCTCATACTGATCTTTAAAATTTTTGTAAATATAATGGAAATGTAAATGGATTTGACTCTTTTATGTATTAATAAAACATAGTTCATTATTGAAAACAACTTATGTATAACAATAAGTTTAACAACATTTTAACATTTACCCTGGTTGTGATATGAGGTGAAAAAAAAGATAGTTTACTACAAAGATTGTTTGCCTCTAACGACTCTGGACAATTGGCTTAAGTGAAAGGTTGGGAATTTTTTCTCAGGTATCTCAACATTAGTGCTGAATCTTTAAATTTTATAAAAACTGGATGCATGAATTATTATAACTTAATAAAGTCGTTGACAGGATGAGAAAATTCCGGAATAAATATTTACCAAAGGCTTTGTAAAGTGGGAACATTTTTCAATATATTAAAACAAATTATACAGAAAAAAATGATTCATACCAATCAGAGGGACAATAGCATGTCCAGTGGTGCGTCTAAAAACAAAAGAATTTATATCTAAGAACATTACGTGTGTTAATGCATGAAACAAAATCTGCAAATATTTTGAATTTTTCATTGATTTTCATTTAGCTTTTGTGCCATGGCTAGAAATCTTGCTATACTATGACAGCCTTTGGAACTGTGAGTGGCAGATCCTTACGTGCTGACTCCGATTCTGAACAAGCCATTCTAAAAGGAAATTAATGTCCCGCTGAGAGGAATGTATTAACTCACATAGAAATTTTCGACCTGTGATGTTACATTTTTTTCTGTTGTTCATCACGTTGAGTAGTAGGGGACCTATTAGGGATCTGATTAGAAGCTAGGGATTTAAGGCTTTGAATAGTAAGAGATGTCGGTATTTGGATAGTAAGGATTTCAGCATTTAGTTTATAACGTACTTAACGGCGATTTGAGTAGAGTTCAGGAAAGAAAACAGTATAATCCAGCAAAAGTCTATGACCTCTTCAGTTGACATTTTATATTTATTTCATATTGATCTGACTTGGTCGGAAATTTTCCATACATTGTAATTACCGAAGAGAAAGAGATCAACACATCTATTTCAGTAAAGGATTACCGTCATAAGAATTAATTGAGTACACTTAATTAACCTAAAACACCCCCACTTCTAGCTATAGTCTTATGTAAGCTTACGTCAGACTGTTTTGCAACACATCCTTATAGTATTAAATATAATCTCAATAAATAATCAGGGCTTTTAGTCGACTGAAGTAAAAATCTTTCCGTTTATTAATTACTTTTTTCCTATTTGTTATAAATAATGAACAGGACAGTACGATAATTCAGAATGATCTTCATTTAGATGTCGATTTGTGTATTGAACTATCAATAAATTGTTAAATGAAGCCACTGTAGACTCCAAATCACGTTACCTGAGTGGCTTCGTTATAATGAAGAGTTAACCGTTACTTTAACAACCAAATATTGGCAACTAACAAAATGTTTTAGGCAAAAGTAACAAGTCAATAAAGTGTTTTTCTACTGTCCTTTTTTAAAACAGATATAATTTTTAAGCAAATCATCTCTTTTTGTTAAATAATTCAATTTTTTTTCTTTTGATTTCTTTTGAAAATATTAAATAATAATGCATGTGATTCAAAACCATTTATTCTGGAAAAGAATGTTAAACAGTTAGAAAAAAACCCGTCTCTGTTAAGCAAAAAAGGCTCATTCATAAGGTTCATAAGGTTGTTATAAACATATGACCCATTTGTCCGATACTTTTTCGAATCTCCTCGTTAAAGTACCAGGTATTTGGTATTTTTCTATGATCCCCACTTAACACTTCATCACAATGACACGTGCGAGTCTATGTGTGTTTTATGCGTAATCATATTCGTGGTGGAAGCTGCAGTCACTGAGTGTCCATCTCTCTCAGTCCGTTCTTTGGCCACAACAATGACCACTCCGCTCTGTCGGCCGGTACGACACAAATGAGACATTTTGACACAACATCCTTTGCATAAAATCTTCATAAATTCATTTTTGAAGTTTTCATTCAACCATCCGTAGAGAACAGGATTTGTGCAGGCTGAACTTAAGACAAGCATGTGACATATCACATATACTAGGTTGATGTTTATTGATTCCAGAAACAGTGCTAATCGAAAATCACTGAGTATGTTGAAAATATTCAGAGGTAACCAACTTAACGCAAATATAATTCCAATAGAAGCAAGCAAAATATTCGTTCGCCTCTTCCTACGGGAGTTCCTTCTTTGTTTCTGCCTTTGAGTATTTGACCTTGCGTTTAATGCATTTTGCTGGTTTGCCATTCTGTATTTCAGTTTATTACAAATGCGAAGATGGGCTACCGTCACGATTACAATTGGCAAAATATACTGCACCACCATTGAAGCTACGGAATATGCACCCTTTTCTTCCTGTAACGAAGTGTCTTCAAAGCAGATACGAAAAGGAATATAAATATTCATATCCTTAAATGGCAAGTCTGTCTTGTGGATAGAAAATATTAGTAAAGGACTTGCTATGAGGAAAGAAATTATCCAGATTGAAAGTAAGGCCGCTACTGCACCGAGTTTCTTCATACTGTCCTTGGTAGGGTATACAATGACTTGGAACCTATCGAGAGCAATTGCTGTTATGCTGATTGTGGAGACAAACACATTTGTTCCCTGGAACATGGGAACGAATTTGCACATGAATTCTCCTAGAGCCCATTGTGTTCGTAATAGTTTATACAAATTGATAGGCTGTGTAAATAGACAAAGTGTCAAATCTGAAATGGCCAGATTTATAATAAAGATGTTTCTGGGTGTTCGCATATGAGGATTTTTGGCGACCACATAGCAAACCAGACCATTGCCAAGAGCCCCAAAAACAATTAGAACTGAGAAGCAGCAAATCAGAATGGCCTCGGTAGGTTTACTGAATCGGCCTTTATTCATGTCTTGATACAGTATGGAAAGCAGCTGTGAGTCCTCCATCGTCATATTTTGAATTGAATATGTTTCATTTAAAACGAATACTTCGTTCTCGGCCATTTCGTTCCGCCGTGCCTGAAAACATAAATAACACAAAGTTAACACTGGTGATGCTGAAAATATTTTCAAAAAAATGGAGTTGAGGCGTTTAAGAATTGCCCAATAAACTGCATTGTCATCATATAATAATATCAGTTGTCCCTATCATTATATAATCAAGTCAAATGTTCCTGTAAGAAATCGCATAAATCGTATATGTAAAAACTCTCTAAATGATCAAACATTGTATAAACATTTGGCTGATTGTTTTGCTGCGTCATTCCTCAATTGGTAACAATTTGTTTTTCGTGATATGTTAGATTCACTATAAATTAAAATGATGAATGACAATAATTATAATGTTGTTTTTTTTTTTCAATGATCCAGAAAAGTCAGAAGTATCAATATCCACTTGTTATGTTTAAATATACATTATTTTTATTACTGGGTACCATTCCTGAAGATTGGGATTATAAATCTGAAACATGATGACGATACTTTTCACAGAAGGGAAAGTCATGAAAATGTGTAAGAAATACTATACTTTTAAGGCCACTGAAATCATTGTGGAGTCAATATCTTATTTATTTATGTAAATTTTACAAACTATATACCGGTAATTCGCTGCTGAATCCATCCATTGAACTTTTATTTGATCTAAGGTAATAAGAGAAGCACAAGAGGAGGACATGAAAATTTTATTAAGCTGATCGATGTTACTGGTATATCACCACGATGTCTAGAATTTCTTCGTTTGAAGATCCCAGTCCAATTTATGTGTAGACATTAAATTATTATTAGATAAAGTGACATTTCAATCAACCACACGAATATTAAGCGCACTGTCTACCATTTTAAATATTTTGGGAAAAATTAGTCAAAATAAGCAATATTCTATTAATTGTATTTAGAATCATCCAAAATACAGTAACTATGAATACACCATTTTTAAAAAAATGTTCTCTAAATGCCACTGGTACAAAGGTATTAAAAGAAACTTTAATGCAAATTTGATTATGTCTGCTTCCAATCTAAACTGTGGCAGCTTACTGACAATAAAATTGACATTTCAGGGATCAATTGCAATTTCATTAAACTCGTTCTAAAGTTGGAATTTCGAAATAAATGATCGATTTTATGAATAACAAAAAATACAATTCCATTGGTAAGTAGTTTGCATTTTTTTTTATTGCAATTTTAAGACTTTCTATGCTAACACTAACAAAATATTTTATATTTAACTATAGTTATTCTTAGTAACTATATTTGTAATTTCAGTTAAGTCCGAAGTTTCGCATTGCGTCACAACCTATGATGACAGCTGCGTTCAAGGTAAATAGTACATGCCTCCTCACCGCAACATTTACGACTGAAAGTTTCTTCTTGTCCCTGATTGGTTGCTCGTGCAACAGACTATTTCCGTGTCAATGTTGATAATATGAGCTAACCAATCACACAGCGGCGGCTGAATTGTTTACGCTGGATGCATCTGTCGAAAATGACGTAATGCTAAACTTCCCATTTAACTGAAATTACTTATATTAACTATATTATCAAAGTATTTGGTATATAACATTTAAGGTTCAAGTACAGTAAATTCAAGTAAATTGAAGTATATTTAATATAAATTTCAGATTGTTATACACGTATTGAAAATGTTACAATTCATACATGCACATTTTTAAAATCAACCTCAATTTTGTATTATTTAGTGCATATTTGAGCTTGGAAGTTGTTCGTTATTACCATATATTATAATCAAATATGAGATCTTTGTGCCTTCTACATAAGTTTGATTAGATTCTTATTTTTTTTAGATCAATTATTTCTGTTTGTTTACTTCACCATTTTATTAATTGTAATTGTTTGACAATGTCTCAGACAGGCCCAATTTAGTTGAAAATAAAAAAAATATATATGTTTCATTTTCATTGATAAAAAGAACATTTTTATTTTCAAGTGTTTACTAACACTTCAGCCATCCCTTATTCAAAAGATGGGAAAAAATATGAGACTTCCTCTAAAGTGGGACTTATCAAAGCATTAAGATGAATACAAATCTAATTCATGCGTTTTATTTTTGCATTAAGAATACAAAATATTTTGAAAACAAAATTTTATTGCATAAAAATACCCTTTTCTCTATCTTTGTCAAATTCAAATTTCTAATTTGTAAGGACAACTGGGCGTGTCGATTTAAAGAAGGGGGGGGGGGG
>PRKT01000077.1:1181972-1225432 GCA_003671525.1 Saccostrea glomerata
AAAAAATTTCCTTGCAAATTTGTGTGGCTTTCTCCTTTGGTAAAAAATAAAACAATGGTCACGTGATTAGGAGAAGCCACGCTGATTGGCTGTAAATTAAGACAATGGTGTCATAGGTTAAAATTAGGTAATTGATCCCGATCTAAAAAGTTATAAACATGAAACAACTTTACAATTACCAAGTAAAACATGATACCTTAGAAATAAATTATAACAAATAAAACAATTATAGTTAATATAACTCTGTCACATAAAGGATATTATTATTGTAATAATAATAACTTATTTATGTTCCTCTGTTATTATGCAAGACCGAAGCCAAGTCAACTGAGCTAGTTTTTTGATGGATTAAAATTAAAATAACAACAGTAGTGAAAGTGAAAAAATGTCATTTATTGAAGTAAATGACGCAAAACAAAATATAAACATATTATAAGGGGGTCAATCTTAATATGTGTTTTATCAACAAAAATATTTATTATAAAAATATTTGTTTTTAAATGATACTTTCTATCTGTTAATCAATGATATATTTATAAACTGTCAAAATTTTAGCTATACACTTCACATAGTTTTGAAGCTATTGTAATAATAAATTTTCTGACATCTTGACTTTTGCAAAATCTTAAGTAACTCTAGTAAAAACAGACAGATTAACAGACAGTCCCGAAAAGTATTATCATATCAGTAGTCTACAATTACAAAAAAAGACTTTAACTCAAGAATTTACTACTTGATGAAGTTCTCTTTCGAGCATATAGTATATAAGTTACTTATATAATGCAATTTGGACATTGTGCTTGAAGGAAAATAGCATAATGCCGACATATCATACCGTTTTAAGCCGCCTTTATTGCTAATTTTTGACTTGGCTTTGTGCTCTTACCAACATGCCATCGAAGCATTTTCCTCAAATGAAATAGCCAAAACTATCGCATTGTTGTATTCATTTGTTTGTATTCATATGAAGCAGAATCTGTTCAAAATCTTGAAAGGGAAAAGAAGAAAACAATTGCTGTGGCCCTCAACTCGACATTTAGATACTCAGTATATTGACGACGTTTTGTCATTTTAAAATAGCTATTTCCATTTCTTATATCGACACGATATATCCCGGTGAGCTTGAGATAATACTCGACTCGACTAAGATTGACACCTCTGTTTCATATTTGGATCTTTTACCAGAAAAAACGTTAATAGTTAACCAACAACTAAGCTTATGATAAACGTGATGGCATAAACATTTTTATCGTCAACTTCCCTTACTAATGCAGCAGTATACCTTTGCCGACTGCATGCGGAGTTTATATCTCTCAGTTGATTCTACGTATGAACAATTTCTAAATCGGGTTAAGTTATTGACAAACAAGTTGATGAAGCAAGAACATCAGCAGTCTCGTTGAAAGTCATCACTTCGTAAGTTCTATGATCAATACAATGACCTTGTCAGCAAATACAATTTATCTTAAGTCAAATGCTGAATGACTTTTTTCATATTGATTGTAAGCCCATTATTTACACAACGCACTGAGTTGTCAACTTATTTTTCCCGATCATGACAAGGAGGGGCGGGTGTGACTGGTCGACAGTGAATGGTCCGTTCTTATTTTGTAGTGTTTGATGGACTTTTGAGCACGAATACTATTCTACCAACGAAATAGAATTCCTAGAACAAATTCGAAATGAAATTAAAATATTTTTCTTTTTGCTAAAAGTGAAAATTTCTTGAACACGTTATAAGCTATGGACAACTTTTTATCACATTTACAAAAGTCAACAGGTAAAAAATGGAAACATCGCAATTGTTACTTCAAATAACGTTGCTCTGACGTAGATTCCCTTCTTTAAATGTCAAAATTTTATAATGTGTGATATTGTTGAGGAACCACATCTAGTCAATAGTATATGTTATCTCCATAGATTTCATTTAGATGATTCTTAAATAGAAAAGTTATATAACACCAGATGGGTATATGTTGACTCGATTAAAAAATATAAATAAGTAAGAGGAATCTACTGGAAAGGAAAAAATTAAATCCTTTCAATAAATGGTCTTATATATTATCAAACTCCATCGATAAAATATATCTGAAATACTGCCGAAAATGCTTTAAACAATTATATGTAGATTTTCAGACTTCATTACTCAATTTGATGTCATTTAACTGTTGCGTTCTTTGATTCCATTGTAACGGTAGTCCATGTAATTTTGAAGATTGCACGGAAACGTTCTAGCAGACCAAAAACCTCAGAGATTATTTATTTTTATATTATCTTTGATACCTTGCTAAATTTCTATTGTCAACATTGGTATTGTACAGGACCTTTTTTCATTGTTTTCTTTATATGTAAAAGAAAAGTTTGTTTAACAACAATTGTCTACTAACATGAAAATATATTTCAGATGCTTACATACTAATTTTTTTAAAATATGATTTTCAACCATACCTCAGGACTTGTAATTTGTAAACAAAAGAATTTATCGTGCTTCTCTAAAACAATAAATATCTTATTTTAAAAATAATGAGTTACCTCAAATCCTTGATGAATAATAAAGTAAAATGTTGAAAGGTTTTTGTTTGAAATAAACATGAAAATTAAGATTTTGATGATACACGTGAGCTATTTAGCATTTATTTCTCCATGCAATATTAGAAAGCTTTCTTTAACAAACGATTTAAAAATCAGCAACATATAAACAGACTGTGTATATTATGATTTAATACTATTTTTTCTTTTATAAAATATAGTTCATATATAGATAATTTTATTTCATTTAACATTTATTTTAATAATAAATGTAGGTGAAAACTTACCGAACAGTCCAATGTTTAGAAAAATCAATATAAAATCAAAGTATGTTAAGTCCAGGTTTATCAACCGTTTGACCACTGATTCCGAACAACCATTTTATGTAAGCGGTGTCTTCGGAAAAAGAAACTCTCCGAGTCTCTAATAATGCTGCCTTGCTCAGGCTATTAATTGCTGAGGAAAGAAGTGGCTTCAAACTGTCACTTATAAACGGACAAAAATCAATTCCTCTCTCAATTTACCGCTCTCTTTTATATCTCTTATCTACGTCCTATACACTGTAATCAGTTCCTTATATAGCAGGAATAAATACCAATATTTGACATACATTTGATCTGTAAAATGTATTTGAATATAATTTCATAATTTTCTCAAGTCAGATAACTGTACATTGCTGACAGACAGGTTAAGATTTAAGTAAAATACCCTTGAATTTTGTATATTTTCTATCAAATAACCTGGAAAGAGTCTTCTTTGCATCAATAAATGACATTTTTTCACTTCAACAACGTTGTTTGTTTTTGCTTGCTTTAACAAAAAACAAGCTCAGTTGTCTGGCAAGAGACCTAAGGAACATAATTATTTAAATAATGGTCCAACATAAATATGAAAAACGTCAGTCAGCATTTGACATAATGATAAATTCTATATGTTGCTAGGTCATTGTATCGACCATAGAACTTACAAATAAAGACTTTAAACGTGACTGCTGATATTCCTGTCTCATAAACTTATTTGTCAATAATTTACCTAAATTTAGAAATTGTTCATAGGTAGAGCATGCTTTTGCGTATCGAATCAACTGAGAGATGAAGGTGATGAAGTTTTATTGCTGCATAAGTAAAGGAAGTTGACGATGAAAAAGTTAAAGTTATTGCGTTTATCAAAAAGCTTTCTTTTCATTTTTATTATTACCTAAATACATAGAGATGTTTTCATTATCTATATATTATGGATAAATCCAACAGTGATCCAGTTGAAGGGTAAATTGAAACAATACAATCTCGGAGCAGAGCAGACGCAGAATTCTGAAAACATTAGAATGTTGATCAGGTGTTGCACTTGAGATAAGTTTTTTTTGCCTAAATATGTTATTTAACGTCTTTGATGGAGTAAAATTTCAAAATGTGACAACAATTAGTCATATACTATAGTAAATTCATTTTGCGTTCATAAGGATATACATGTATCGCGCCGACATATGAATAAAAGTTTCTCAAACCATATAAGTATTTAATGCTTATAAAAAAATCTTTTTAAAAATCTTATACATGAGTAAACACTTCAGTTTAATGAACTTTTTAGCTAAAATACTGTTCGTTAACTTTGAATATTCAGTTTTAACCTTTAGCCCGACTTTAGATAAACTAACGACGTATTATCACTTACAATAGTTATAATTTCAATTCAATTTATATGTCGACACGATATATCAAAGCGAGCTTGAAATATATAAAACATACCGAAGAGTCGGACGCATCTGTTTTATACTTGTATATAATATTCTAAAAAGACACTTATGCACGGTAACTTGACAATAAAGTTTTATGATAAAAGTGACAGCTTTTTAAACTTTTCAATTGTCAACTTCCCTTACATATGCAAAAATTTTCCCTCATCAACTACATACGGAATTTACATCTCTCAAATTATATCATACGCAAGAGCATGTTCTATGCAAGAACGATTTCTAAAACGAGGTAAGTTACTGATTAACAAGTTTATGAAAGAAGAATAACAACAGTCGTGTTTAAAGTAATTCTTTTTCGTAAGTTCTATGGACGATACATTGAACTTGTCAGCAAATACAATCAATAAATCAAATGCTAACTGACGTTTTTTCATACTAATTGCTATGTCATTATAAACAAACTGAATTGTCAATAGCTTATTTCACGATCATGACAAGGAGTACATGATGGGTGCGACCGGTCAGCAAAAGTTGTTAACTCCATAATGGCACCCAATTCAAATTCTGATATATAGAGTTTAAATAAACCTTAAAGCTTGAATATTGCTCGTTATCACCATAATATTTCATTAAATTAGAATAGCTTTATTTATCAAATTAAACGTAAGAAAGTTTCTTTTATTAGTTACATAATTTCTTAGTTAATACAAAAAGTGAAGATAAATAATAGTGATCAGTCTAAGAAAACCTGTAATAAGGGCATAAATCACATGCCCCTGTAAATTGCCGGGATGGGATCAGTACCTATAGGAGAAGTAAGCATCCCCTGTTGACCAGTCATTATAAACATCCTCATATGAAACACATGTGGGAGACAAGGATATTATTTATATATATTTCCATTTCCAATTGTTTTCTCTATGATAAACACTACAAAAGTGAATCTTGTTAATTTCATGGTAATACCCTGTGGTATGTATATTTCTCTATTGCTGAAAGGTCAGGTGTCAACCAAAAAATAGATGTTTTGTTTAATTGTTTACTAAGTAATTTGATATGATATATCTTTTTAACAAACAAAATAAATAATGAATGATCTTCGGCTCGAAAGCAAGTCACTAGCGCAACGCTGTCCACTATCACCGAGGCCTCGCGAGTCCGAGAACTCCACTTCCGTAACAGCCACGTGGAGAAATTGACATTGCCACTTGGATCTGCACGCGCACGTACTCCATCATCTGATACAGACATTGTCCCTCAGTCATTACCATCCGACTTCTTAAGCAACTCAACTTCTTCTGTTATTTTAACATCCATACAAATCGGTTTCCTGACCATGCTGACCAGCTCCCGTTTCATCAACTGCAACATTGCACTTTACTTTGACAATCATTAGGCATCAAATATACCGTAAGAGAGTAAATAATATCATACTATAAAATGTTACTAAAAATATGAATATGCACGTCGAATAGCTTACATAACTACATCGATATGTGATAATGCAAAAGTTTGAGGTTAGGTGATTATACATGTATATATACAAAACTATAGGATATTCACCTTTAAATGTATAATTTTCTCTTTCACCGTGACTACCCTGGAAGAAAATAGAATGAAATCAGAAAATGTTTTGGTCGAGAATAATTCATCAAAAGTCCCAAAGATCTTACAGTACCACAATGTTAGACAGAACAAAAAATGCAGATAGTGTAAAGATGGCCACCATGTTGAATATTCGGTGTTCTAACATGACCCGGGAGATAAGTTATTCTAGTACTTACACATAGTTGGATTGTCTCTGAGATATAGATTATGTTACAATTCACTTCTTTTATTTAATCAAAATACGTATCATGTAATATGCTCAAAATTTCAGATCTTATAATAGTACACTCACATAATATTTAAATAAATTACTTGTAAATAAATACGAGTTATTCAGGATAAATAGGTGTTTTTAACAAATGCCCCTCGACGGATGAAGTTTAACTCATTTACATGAAAAAATGCCCCTCCCTAGCCCTAACCCTGAAGGATTTAGTTAAAGTCATTTACATGAAAGTTATATATATATACGCATTTCCTTTATGTTTCTAAATCTCATGGTATCCATGACAGAACTTATAGAGTATTCTGTTAGAACAGAAGAGTTAGTATTCTGATTCTGTTCCAAAGGAAAACCTATTTTTGAAAAATGATAAACAATGGCAAGAAATCTGGAGGTCAGTTTTTACTTTTAGAAGAAAAAACGAGATATGCCTAACTAGTTTATGTTAAAAAGACATTGTTTTGAGCTACATATCAAAATTAAAGTTTTCGAGTTGATGTTACAAAGCATTCAAATGTGTAAGAGAGGGTATATATTTTAAAAATTAAAATTATGTTATTATGCACCAAAAATACAAATCCTTAATAAGGATATGTGTTGTTTTTTCTTCAATAAATGAGAATAAATTTATCGTGTAAGAAAACGATTTGTGGTGGTGTAAAAACATTAATAAAACTAACAAGAGATAATTTTTTCTGGTTACTGGATACTTAGATTTTTTTTTATCTAGAAAAGGCTTTTCATACACTTTAATATTTGTATTGAAATCTTTAATTTCCTTTTACATAACTGAAAAATAATAATTTGTTACATATTTACCTAAAATAAAATGCTATGAATTCACTTAAAGATAAACAAAAAAATAACATTTAAAATGTTATTTTCTTTCTTCTGCACGAAAAGATATTGTCTTCACACAAATTTAAATTTACTTTCCTTTATTAGTAAGAATTAACATTCATACACACA
Organism: Saccostrea glomerata; assembly: GCA_003671525.1. Taxonomy (NCBI): domain Eukaryota; kingdom Metazoa; phylum Mollusca; class Bivalvia; order Ostreida; family Ostreidae; genus Saccostrea; species Saccostrea glomerata. Next base: position 1,188,995 of record PRKT01000077.1, read on the forward strand.
AACACACTCCCTCTCTCTCAATGTTGATACTTTATGTTGGGATAAATAACACTCTTAATCTCATGTTTATCCTTGTGACACTATACGAGTCACTGTTGAGAAACAAAAGAGAAACAAAATGCCGTGAACATATATAATTAACACTTACGAATCGATGAACTAAAAGACGAAAAAGCAATTATATAAAAGATAAAGATCCCAGTATCTGCTAAATGTAATTTAGACGATCATAATTTATCACTCCTTGTGGGTTTCATCCACATCTTGCAGGTATATCTTGTTACGACCTTTTAACACCCACAATTTCACAGTTTGCATCTAACATTGGATGAAATTACCTCACGCATGGGAAATAATAATAAAATCAAATGTTAATCTTCAGCATTTCAGAACAAAGAGGACAAGCTCCGAGCATCTGAACGAAGTTAAAGCGTATTAAGGTAAGTTTATTCTATCACAAACATGACGTAAATTTCAGTTTTTTTAATGAATTTTGCAGAAAAATGTACATATTTCGTCGATATTTTGAGTAAAAGTCACCGAGCGCATGTGTAGGATAAAATGCCAGCATTAACTTGCAACCCACTAAGTGTTAGAGCTTAGAACTATATGTGATATTTATCTCAATTCTAATTATCTCAATTCTTATGTATTCTGCAAATATGAATGGCATCGATATTATTTCTACAAAAATACTTCAAAAAGGAAACAAAATCTGGAACTATTGGTATACGCCAAAACAGTATTCAGGAGCATTTAAAACATGCATTGGGTTTTAAAATTTGCGCAAGATGGCGATAACTTTAATTTTAAAATTTCCTCAATATTTGATCCAGTACTTCTAGAAAATACAGACCTTAATCTAGTATAAAACTTTGAACCAAGGAATGGATAGGATAAAAGTGCATAAAACATATAAGACACTGATTACTGATCAATAGGATTGTTTTATTACTGCTCTTTTATTAAAAATGGAACAAAAACTCAAAGAAAATTTTACAGGTTCTTTTTTCTAGGTTGACATATTTCTTTCAGCTTCTTCCAGAAGATACGCATTATTTAAAGGTGTTTATATATACATGTATTTTACATAATTCCAAGGATATTTACAATATCTTCCGAAGTTAAGGACAACCATATTATATCACAAGTAACAAAACATTCAAGAGAATGTATAATTTTTACCATGATTCAGGTGGTAATTAATCAAGATAGTGTGCAGAGTGCAAATAAAACTGTAGATTTGCTCTTTTGTGTACGGGTTTATCCTATGACTTTCCTGTATTTGATAGGAGGACTAAAAACCCAATAGACAATGTGTTTAGTCATCAGTTTAGGTCCTATAATTATGTATGTTTTATGTATATATATTTCTTGTGAATGTACTAAGTACTTTTGTTATCTTTAATTACCAAGGGAAATTTAGAAGCAAGCAAAATAGGAAAAAAAAATCTATCAGAACACTATCAGCTCGTAAAGACCGAATACTAAAGTAATATACGTATGTAAATTGTATTACTGACTGTGGTTTATTGTGATCAATACATAATAAAACAATTCCTTAAATGCCAAGATTCACATGATTCCAGTGTAGTAAAAGGGGATGGCAAAAAGTTCTTGTGAAATAATTAACGGATAGTCTACACATAACGAGATTTCCCGTTTGGCAAGGTTATATATAAGTAGAAAAACCATCTGTAATGTGATTTCTTACTAAGCCTTGTAGTATCCATTTTCTGTTAAAAAGACCAAAAACATGACTGCAGGTCTTTTTGAAACTTAGTCATTCTAATAAAGAAAAATAGATAAATGTGATTAAAGGGAAGACTTACTAATGTACAGCCTGTGTCACGTGGAGACAGACACTGTATGGAAAAATATCCTCGGTCGTTTACCTCTTTGTAAAACTCAATGCCATGCTGAAACAAAAAAAGGACCTCCGGTATCGAAGAAGAATGTACATATTTAATTAAATTCGATGATCAATATTATCTTTTGCTTAATTTTATTTCTTGACAGAAACTTAAACCCTTTTTTTTAACAGAAATGTGATGTGTTTAATGAAATATAGAGATAAAGAAATATATTAAAGCTCAAAGTACATTTAAACAATACAAAATGGAAGTATGGCAAACACATTTAAATCAACAATAATTTTCTTACTTCTTGGAAATTGATATTTATGGACTGAATTTCGTCATCGTCAACTAAAACAACAGGCAGATTTTTCGCCATGAAGTCTGTAGGAGACGCTTTGGTCAGAATTAATATGATATCTTCCTTTAAGGCGTTGAACTCAATTCTAGCACCGTCCTTAGTAAGTGTCAAATCTAACACAACTTCCGTAGAATCCGTAATACCTGTCGAATACAGCAGTGGGTGGCAAACACAAGATTGCTACAGAATTTCATGGCACAGCAGGATGATGACCCTATATAGGTCACTGCATGTGGCAGAATCTATAGATTGATTATTATAATACATTCTAACTTCCGATTAAACATACATTTTACAAGTATAATTTTGTTATTTAACAATTCTACGTTGTTTAAATTCTTGTTGAACATCTACCAGTATTCGAGAATTTTTCACTCAAAAACAGAGACGCCATCACTTTTAATTTTTCACTTTCACATTTCAAACTGCATTTAGTTTTTGTGTTAGCACCTGCATACGGGTCCTTGGTTATACTGTCTCTTTCGAAAGACCGGTTTCCATAACTTCCAGTGGATTCGAACCCGCAGTGTTACGAATACCCCCTTTATTTTGTATCGCTTGTGGCGTAGAGAAACTTCCACTCATTCAAATGCAAAGCTAAATGTCTTTCATGTATGTACATTAATAAGAACATTAAGAAATGCGCTACATCAAATCTACACTAACTTGCTCAAAATTCAATTTCCGCCAAAAGCGCTAAAAATAATACATTAATAGTAATGACTTAAAACGAATCAGTTGATATTCATGATTCATAAACTTGTTTGTCAACTATTTACCTCGTTTAGGAAACTGTACATAAGTCAAGTAATATTTGCTAGAATCAGAAACCTTTTTCTATGTTTAACTTTCAATTTTAAACGTTTAAAATCTAAAACTACTTAAACACTCTACAGAAAACTCGACTTTAGCCTTATGCTTACGCTAAACAAGCGAAAAGGGTATTTAAAAATGAAATTTCTGCTATCAACAATGAAAAATTATTTCATCTTTCCCCATTTTACTGAAGATCTCAACAAGCGCTGGAACTAACTTGTTTTACGTAATAATGCCAGGGAGTTATTGATCTTGCAGTAATAACAAATTGTCTATGACGACATTAACTTGTTGGACGTGCAGTGTAGGGTAACAGAGGTATCATAATGTGTTTATGTTTAAGGTAGTCTGATCCTCTGGTTCTAAAAATATATGTAGTCAAGTAATTCACTGCACACAAAAAGAATCTGGGTATTAACCCATGGTATTTATTCAATGTTCATCATGATAGAAAATCATATTATATTTTGAAAAATATCACATATATTTATATGAGCAATATTTGAATAAAGGCAGCTACTATGCTTTTTTCAATATCTTCTTTTTCTGTAATCTGTTCTTAAATGAATCTGTTATATGATTTATGATTTTCGTATGGAGTCTTATACAAATTTTAATACAGATTATACTGTTTAAATGACTTAGAGAAAAAGAACAGCCCAAAGAGAATTGATATATATTGAGGCTGTAATAAATGAAACACAGAATTCTTGAATTGAATTATTTGTTGCACTTAAATTTGATTAAACTCAATTGAATTATTTGTTAAAATCAATGCAATGCACATGCATTTAAAACCCATTGCTCACAGAATTATGTAACAAGTTATTAAAAATGTTGTGAGGATTCCTCTGAGGACACCATCTTATGAGCTTCCTGTTATCCATACATTACCAGTTTGACTCAAATTGCCGAGATTCTTAACAACCCTTTCCGTACCTTTCACAGGGAATATTTATGACTAATCCGACAGTTTCTGGAACATGGCTATATGAAGAAAGTGTTTTCCTTTAATAACACTATATTGTCACTGTATGCTTTATGGGCTTTTAATGTCGGGTTTATATTTTCATCTCCGGTTCTTTGCTTTAATCAAAGCTTTCCAAAAGTAGGGAAATCAGGTCATTAACTTAAGGCATGTGATTGTTCCTTCTCCGTTCAATTTCAAGCGGTAATGCCACTGACTAAATGTTTTCCTGTAAAATCCTTTCCTATAAATTGACAGAAAATTTGAAGTGTTTACTTGGCTACTTTACCCTAATGAAGTCTGTTATCAAGGAAGAAGTTACCATCGCACACTCAGTGAAAAATCTAATTCCAGACGAAAGTAAACGGTATTAGAGTCTTAATTTGTTTGTTATTATGAAATCAGATTTTGCAAGAAAAACATAAATTTTCAAATCATGAACTCCTCAAAATACGAAGACGGTGTACTTCTAAAAGTAAACAATATGTTCTACAGAGTTCTTTTAATCATATATCCATTATTTTAAGCCATATTGAGTACTTCTTGAAAGCGAAGTGCAATATAAAAAAACTTCATAAATATAAATGTTATTAAAATTTACATTTTCAAGGTTACAGTGCCCTTAATTTGTAGTAACAGTTTGCACAGAATAGATTCTGCCTCTGGCACATACAAATGAACTGAGAATGGTTAAAAAAAATCTGTACAGCAGAGAAAGTCGCCTCAACTTTAAGCTGCATGTACATGTATAACAATTATGTCTGTCACGCATATTCGTACAACCCCCGCCTTGTATTACTGTAGATGACCTTTTTATATATTGTAGAAATATTCAGTTAGAATGCCTGTGCGCAAATTTCTCAAAACCTTAAATGCAAAGCTAAATGTCTTTCATGTATGTACATTAATAAGAACATTAAGAAATGCGCTACATCAAATCTACACTAACTTGCTCAAAATTCAATTTCCGCCAAAAGCGCTAAAAATAATACATTAATAGTAATGACTTAAAACGAATCAGTTGATATTCATGATTCATAAACTTGTTTGTCAACTATTTACCTCGTTTAGGAAACTGTACATAAGTCAAGTAATATTTGCTAGAATCAGAAACCTTTTTCTATGTTTAACTTTCAATTTTAAACGTTTAAAATCTAAAACTACTTAAACACTCTACAGAAAACTCGACTTTAGCCTTATGCTTACGCTAAACAAGCGAAAAGGGTATTTAAAAATGAAATTTCTGCTATCAACAATGAAAAATTATTTCATCTTTCCCCATTTTACTGAAGATCTCAACAAGCGCTGGAACTAAGTTGTTTTACGTAATAATGCCAGGGAGTTATTGATCTTGCAGTAATAACAAATTGTCTATGACGACATTAACTTGTTGGACGTGCAGTGTATTATATTTTGAAAAATATCACATATATTTATATGAGCAATATTTGAATAAAGGCAGCTACTATGCTTTTTTCAATATGTTCTTTTTCTGTAATCTGTTCTTAAATGAATCTGTTATATGATTTATGATTTTCGTATGGAGTCTTATACAAATTTTAATACAGATTATACTGTTTAAATGACTTAGAGAAAAAGAACAGCCCAAAGAGAATTGATATATATTGAGGCTGTAATAAATAAAACACAGAATTCTTGAATTGAATTATTTGTTGCACTTAAATTTGATTAAACTCAATTGAATTACTTGTTAAAATCAATGCAATGCACATGCATTTAAAACCCATTGCTCACAGAATTATGTAACAAGTTATTAAAAATGTTGTGAGGATTCCTCTGAGGACACCATCTTATGAGCTTCCTGTTATCCATACATTACCAGTTTGACTCAAATTGCCGAGATTCTTAACAACCCTTTCCGTACCTTTCACAGGGAATATTTATGACTAATCCGACAGTTTCTGGAACATGGCTATATGAAGAAAGTGTTTTCCTTTAATAACACTATATTGTCACTGTATGCTTTATGGGCTTTTAATGTCGGGTTTATATTTTCATCTCCGGTTCTTTGCTTTAATCAAAGCTTTCCAAAAGTAGGGAAATCAGGTCATTAACTTAAGGCATGTGATTGTTCCTTCTCCGTTCAATTTCAAGCGGTAATGCCACTGACTAAATGTTTTCCTGTAAAATCCTTTCCTATAAATTGACAGAAAATTTGAAGTGTTTACTTGGCTACTTTACCCTAATGAAGTCTGTTATCAAGGAAGAAGTTACCATCGCACACTCAGTGAAAAATCTAATTCCAGACGAAAGTAAACGGTATTAGAGTCTTAATTTGTTTGTTATTATGAAATCAGATTTTGCAAGAAAAACATAAATTTTCAAATCATGAACTCCTCAAAATACGAAGACGGTGTACTTCTAAAAGTAAACAATATGTTCTACAGAGTTCTTTTAATCATATATCCATTATTTTAAGCCATATTGAGTACTTCTTGAAAGCGAAGTGCAATATAAAAAAACTTCATAAATATAAATGTTATTAAAATTTACATTTTCAAGGTTACAGTGCCCTTAATTTGTAGTAACAGTTTGCACAGAATAGATTCTGCCTCTGGCACATACAAATGAACTGAGAATGGTTAAAAAAAATCTGTACAGCAGAGAAAGTCGCCTCAACTTTAAGCTGCATGTACATGTATAACAATTATGTCTGTCACGCATATTCGTACAACCCCCGCCTTGTATTACTGTAGATGACCTTTTTATATATTGTAGAAATATTCAGTTAGAATGCCTGTGCGCAAATTTCTCAAAACCTGCTTATGGTGCTTATGTCTTCAAACTTCTTCGATTTGCAAGAGGATGCTCTAGGGACCGTCAGTTTTAATAGTGAGACAAGTCTTTTGGGGGCATATACAGACCCTCAAAGATATAAAGTGTAGCAGGCCTTGTCAATGAAAGCATCATCAAACTCTTTAAAACTCTATAAATCACGTTTCCATGGACAAATTATATCAAAGTAGCTTTATTCCGCTTTCACCGGCGTAAGGTATTTATGTCTCCCAACTTATTCGATTAGCAAGCACATGCTCTGTAGGTACGATTAGCTTTTATAGTGAGGAACGTCTCCGTCCTGCTAATTGATACATTAAGGAATCAGGAATGGCGTGGTCGGTAAACATAGGATGCTTACTCCTTCGAGGCACCTGATCCTTTTGGAGGTCCGTTAATTATGACCTAGATATCTACAGCGTTGTTTTCTTTGTAGATTTTTTTAGATGATCACTGTTCGTTGTCTTTTTTCATTGGTCAATTTTATTTCAAAGTTTGAATAAAAAATTATATAATTGACATTCAAACACCCTTTTTAAAATATGATCATTTTTAATATTTCAAGAACAGTTGATAGATGTATGATTTTAGATAAATTATATCCAGAAAAAAAGTAACAACAACCAGTACACCTAAGTTTTGGAATACTTATTGTTTGTTCTTATAATATTTCACAAGGTTTTTTTTAACCTTTATTGACAATCAGTGTAAAATTTTGATAAGTATATAGAAAAGTATTTGTGATTCATGAAACATTTGGAGATAACGAACAGTATTCAAGATCAAAATCAACATATCAATACAAAATAGGAGCAGAGCAAACACAGACTCCAAAACATCAGAGGTGGGATCAGGTGCCATGAAGAAGTGAGCATCTCCTATCGACCGGTTAAGTTCCGCCATGTGCTCCTTGTCATGATCGGGAAAAAGTGGGAAAATCCGTTGTCAATTCAGTGTATATTTATAAATATTTTTATATATTTATATATTTATATTTTTAAATAATGGACTAAGAAATAGTATTAAAAACGTCTGTCAGCATTTGACTCGAGGATAAATTGTTTTTGCGGACAAGGTCGTTGTATCGACCAAAAGAACTTAATACGAAACGATGTCTTTAAACGAGACAGATGATATTCTTTTTTCATCAACTTGTTTGTCAATAATTTACCTTTTAAAAATTGTTCATACACAGAGCATGCTTTTGCGTATCGAATCAACTGAGATATATAAACTCCATTTACAGGTGATGAAGGTATATATTGCCGCATAAGTAAGGGAAGTTGACGATTGAAAAGTTAACTAGTCTTCACGTTTATCATAGAGCGTGTTTGCTAGATTACAATCAACGTCTTTTTCAAGTAATATATCCAAATATGAAACAGATGTGTAAGACTCTGTGGTATCTTTTATTAGGAATACCTTTTTAAAATATAGAATTTTAAATTTAAAAAAACAACAACAATTTTTTGATTTTTGAAAACATAATAAAACATATCAACCCTTTCGCACTGGATACGGTATTTTGCCATCTAGAGTCTGTAAAGTTATTTATTTACTATAATGTTGCTGGTTTGAATCCCACCAAGGAAAATTGAGACTGGTTTCATTAATGTTACCCTATACACTGAGGTTCTGTATTTACGTAGAAGTTGACATGAAAAGATTACTCAATGGTCCAATGCAGTAACTATTTAATCTAAAACCAATAGTGTAGGTCAGGTCCCACTTGCAATTTGTGGTGATCTTTAATGTGCAAAAAAAAAATGTAAAAAATGAAGGAAAAAATGCTTTAATTTTAAGCAAGAAAACAACAGAAACAAAATTGATAGCGTTTGTTGCATTGCAGCCTTAAAATTTCTTGATACCACAATCCAGAACGACTCTGCTTGATACTGTAAACCAACTTTTATTCGCGTGTGAGAAATATTCGCGAGTTTCGCGACCTACTTTTAGTCGCGAATATAAATCTTTTTTTTGCTTTGTAATTTGTAGTAATTGTTTCCATATTCGTGAAAATTAGTCGTCGTGGATTGATTTCAAACTGACGAATCGCGAATAAAAGATGACGCGAATAATAGTTGGTTTACAGTATTTCAAAGAGTTTGTATAAGTCATTGATCACACAAAAAGACAGCATCTTTACCAAATGAAGCTCTTGAGCTTGTTTTTGATCAGGATACATCCATTTTGACAATGTCTTTAATTTATTGGAATAGAAACAAAAATTTCCTTTTTATTCATTTTGTTATTCACTCTAATTGGAACCCAAGTCCACCTTGTTCAAGGGACTTAGCTAGCTAGTAGCTCTTTGTCTTAAAATCTTAAAAAACTGTATACTATGCAGTATTCACTGTATTCATAAAAGCTCTTTGCTTGTTGTTTGCGAAGCATTGAGATATTGTAAACTTGCAAACATTGAAGCTTTTTACATTAAATATAATATGTTTCGTTATCCGTATTATTGTCTGTTGCCATTCCCACCTTCGGTCAAATTTAAACTTCGTTAAGTATTTTATAAACTGAAATGGGTACTTTTCCAAGATTCAAACTCCAACAAGTGATCTGGAATTCAAACAGATTCTTTTGTGGAATTGTTCTCTCCTGTTTTAGAAATAATGTGCAATTTCCAGTTACTTGAGGAGGAAGAAAGAAAAGGTTAATGATGCATAAGTTCAAACCCAAAGAACGATCTAGATGTATTTCTCTTGTTTATTTAAGGCCTTTTCCAGCTCAAGTAAAATATTACTTGATGTTGATAACATTATAACTTTATTCTAATGTAATGAGAAAATGTATAATTCTGAACACGATTAATTTTACGAATGTTTTATCTCAGAGACCGGAAGAAATAACGCGATAGTAAACTTTTCGGTTGCAAAAAATTGAAAATTTTACAGTTGAATGATTTTTAGTGGGTAGGAATGATGCAGGTACGGAAAAGGGAAAACACAAAGATTTAGTCGATGATCTCATTCTAAAGTATATTTAGATTTGTGATAAATGTTATTAATGAATTACTCCTTTAACAGCTGGGTATGTTCAATGGCACCTAGGCATGGAATATAAAAACAGACTGGCTGAGAACCATGAAAAAGGTGTCAATGAGGAACTCCAGCATTCTTAGATATTTAAATTTTAGTTGGAATATATATACCGATAATTGGTTTTTTTTTTGGTGACCAATATAATAAATTACAATTTCCGGTTTTGTCCAGTTAAAATAAAAAGCTGAATTAAAATTTTCTCAAAGCACTTCTTTTAAAAACACGAATAGCATCTGATTTACACGACTCTAAGAAAACTTAGAACCACAGTGCGTCTGATGTTTCTTTCTTAAAGCAGTTAATTTTGTTGTTAATAAGTGTAAAGAAAGGGGATCGGTATAGAATTTGCTGAACTCTATTATATTTCTTTGTCTTAAGTTAAGATTTTTATGAAGTTGAAGAAATAAGATACATGTATATATGCAGGATACATTAAAATCGCCTGTGTTAAACCGATTGTTAATAAATGTAAGATTTCGGATGTTATTTTGCAGGATTGAATAGTTTTCAACATCAGCTTTCGAATTTGCAAAAAAAGTTCATCTTTGGTTTACAAGATCATGTGAAACCCATTCCTGGAAGTGTCAACGCGACAGTAGAGGTCTTGGTTTGGACAGACCTTTCATACATTAGCTCCTTCCATCAACTCGTTCACCATCCTCATGTGGAAACAGATATTTTGAAGTATGTCGCTACAGTGGTGCACGCGGTTAGTTTTTGTTCGTTTTATATATATATATATATATATATATATATATATATATATATATATGCTACTCTTACAATTCAATGCAAATCTTCATGTAATGCTCAATTTGTCATTTTAACACATTTATTTCAGTTATAAACTTAAGGTTTTACCTTGGAAAAGTTTAATTAATCAGACTTGAGGACACAGTCAAATTAATAAAAGCCGAATCTAACTATGAAATACGCAAAAGGCGCTTTGCAACCTTTTTAAGGAAGCTGATCCTCATTATTTTCAATATTATTTTCTGTCTCATTACACATTACTATTGCTTATTATAAATTATTAAAAATAAATTTCTTCATTTTTCAAATAATAGGGAAATGAAATGTTTCGCAATGGAATAAAAGATCCATCCTTGAATATCTCGGTATTCCTAACGGGAGCTGTCATCTGCAAGGTAAATTTACTCTGATACTTAGATATAAATATATCTCAATGTTTTCCTCAGTATTGTTGAAATAGCATAATATTTTTCTATTGTAGTCCGCAGATTGCAGTAAATATACCTCAAGTTTAGTTCAAAATGGAACTGTAGAAAACCACAAGGCTTTGGACTTGTTTGCGGAGACACTGGCGACAACCTTTGGTAACCACACACTCATGTTCCACTATGATTATGCAGTTGCCTTCACTCGGTAAACAAAATTTAGTAGTTTTATTAACTACCAAGACATCAAGTGACATTTATATTTCTCATTAAAGATTATTTTATTCAGGCAGCCTCGTAAATACTTTTTTTACAATCAAAAGCGAGCTGTGCTTTTCATTGCTATGAAATTATTACCTTTTCCGGCCTCTTACTAAAGTCATGTTATTGACACAATTTGTTAGCGTTATAATCATATACATATTGCGCATCGATGATCGTGCCAACTTTCATTTCAAAAGCAAACAGCAAACAGGATATTTGTTCCGTTGATATAAAGTTTTTCATCATCAATGACAAAATAGGTCCGTCCCCTTGATACAAAGACTAAGTATGGTGGCGCTAATCTGATTTGGTTGACACTGATTGATGAAAACATGGAATTCCAGTGGCAAGCAAGTGCCCGTTGTCCATTCACATACAGCTGAAGACGTAGGGTTGCGAGTGAATTGTCTGTAAATTAAGCCATGTATGGCCGATATAATTGAGTTTTAATATGTATCATACTGACATAGATAGATAATGTGAATTGTTTCGATTTTCGTGACTTGGGAAATAAAACAGTTTCAAGAAAAATCAGAAAGAAACATCGATTGAGATAGGCTATATTCGAAAATCTCCTCTGCTGTTTTAATACACTTGAAGATCAAACACACGTATGCACATATTGATACTTTCTCTAGATGTAAGTTACTCCTAAGATGTTATTTTGACTCCTTGTTTAATTTCACAGACTAGAAATTAAAAAACATAATTCTGAGAATAATAATTTGTTCCTGCTCAATTAAAAAATGATTTCAAATCTAAGTTTTTGGTGAGGTTGTAATAAATATCCTTTGAACTTTTGGTGACTGCATACCTAATAAAATTCATGGTATATGAGTAATATCTTCTCTAGATGATGCATATTTGCGGTATAAACTGCGTCACATTAATATATTATTTGCATATACTGAAAATTTCTTCAAAACAAGACAAAACACTACTAAAATCGTTTTCAATATTTTGTATACAGTTCAACCTCTGATCAGAAATTTACAATATGATAGTTTGAAAAGGTTTGTTAAAAATGTTTGTAACTTTGCTGAAGGTACGAAAATACACTTGTTACATTACAATTTGATAAAACTTATTCCCTCATACCTAGACTCTCAAGAAACTTGATCACAAAGTCATGATCACAGAGAAAAAACTTGAATCAATATTCTTTATATTGATCTTTGAAATTGGACAGAAGTTTTCGGTCAATTTATTGATATATGGACTGCGGTTTTGTTCATTTCATGAATAAGTTAGCTCTTTTAGTTCTTTATTCATTTTCAAAATAATTTTATACTTACAATGTATATCTTTAATGGCATATTTCTGCCCCTACATGCAAGATAAGTTATGTAAACACGCCACATTATGTAGACATGCAACATACTTATGTTAACATGCAAGTTACCAATCTAATACGAAAATATTATTGAAATTTACCCGAAGTTAAACGTACTTACTAATTCCCGTATCTGACATCGTAGATGCAAGATGCAACATAATAATGTAGACATGCGACTTATTTATGTCAACATGCAAGATAAATATGTAGACATGCAACTTATTTATGTCAATATGCGAGATTATAATGTCAACATGCAACTTATATATGTCAACATGCAAGAAAATTATGTTAACATGCAAGATATGTATGTTGAAATGCATCTTATTATCTTGTATGTTGACATACATAAGTTGCATGTTGACATAATTATCTTGCATGTTAACATAATAAATTGCATGTCTACATAATAAACCTGCATGCTTACATTAATATTTTGCATGTTGACATAAATTAGTCGCATGTTGACATATTTATCTTGCATGTTGACATAAATAAGTCACATGTCTACATATTTATGTTGCATCTTACATCTGCAATGTCAGATACGGGCATAAGTAAGTAATTTAACTACATTTAAATTATATTTTCTTATTAGATTGCTAACTTACATGTCAACATAATCAACTTGCATGTTGACATAAATATGTTGCATGTCTACATAATTATGTTGCATATCTACATAATTATGTTGCATGAAGGGGGCAGAAATATGCCACCATATATATCTAATAACAAAGACCAATAAATGTAGAAATCTACCAATATGAAATGAGTTTGTATACTAAAAAAATGTTTTAAATATATGATATTCGATGGGAACTTTGATTGTCTTGCTTGATCTAGAAAAGGGGGTGAGGTGTTATTTCAGGTAAACAGCTTTGTTTCAATAAACATGGTGCTTTGATCTGCAATTTGCAATGCAATTTGAGCAGGTGTCATAAAATATATTTGTCTGGCAGATGTTTTTCAAAACACCATGATCAATGAAAAAAATTAATGCTTATTTTGGAATCAGTGTTCTGGAATATCAATGAAACAGTTTATTATGAAAGTGAGCAATCACTGCAAGTTCATGCTTTAATGTGATGTAAACAGGATTTTAAAGGCGAGTCTAGAAAAGCCGTTGACCAGGAAAGCCTAGCACTGGACATCAGTAAATCAGAAGAGTGATTACTGTATTTCAGTCCTTTGACAAATTACCAGTGGAAATAGGAAATCAATGTAGAACTGAACCCGACGGAACCAGTTCTACGATCGCTGTATAAAAAACGTATGCAGGAGCATAACTTCCGGAAATCATTTTAAGACTTGCAATTAGGTTCCAAAACTCCTGTTTAGTACATAAAATAACCACAAAATACCTACCATATTTTTATTTTACAGATACGATTTAGTTGATGTAATTGGTACACCGATTGGTGAGTTATTTAAAATTTATTGCATCTTGTTGACTACACTCATCCTGTTAATCTTATGTTAGCATTCCGGGCTCTGGGGAAAATTGTACATCTTGATTCTTTACACTTGATTTTTAAATGAAAAGGGTGAAGATAACGACCAGTGCTCGATCTATAAAATATATAAGAAATAAGAAACTGTAATGAGGGCAAAACACAGACCATCTGATAATCCTGAAGAGGGAGAAAATTCCTAGGAGGAGTAAGCATCTCCTGTTGACTGGTCACACCTGCCTTGAGACCTATATATATTGACCAGGTAGACGCAACACTCCATACTCAAATTCAGTGTAAAATAAAGGCATAATAAATTGATTGTCCGCTGAATTACGATCCAATGAAACTAGTAAGTTAAATTTGTTAACAAGGTCAGAATTTATGAAATTTCGACTTAAAACGAGGCTATTGAAATTCCTGTACCGTCATTTTTGTCGTTGTTGTTGTTGTAGCTTGCCTCGATTTAAGAACTGGTCATTCTTGAAGCATGCTTTTTTGTATTTTTTAGTATCAACCAGGTTGGAATATGTTAACCAAATTCCCAGGTGATAGTGGGACATTAATTTAAAAACGAGGATATCTGATGATTGAGAAGTTGAAATGAACTTGATTCTCATTCAATTTAGTTATTTCTTGACCCTTTCCGTCTATAGTAAATATGAAACAGATTGACAATCTATGTTTTGTCTTATCAAGATTACTTGTATACATGTACACTGAATCGATTAATTAATGAAAGTAATTATTGATAAATGATAAAATATTGTTCATAGATATAAATGTCAATTTCCCTTAGTTTTGAAGCAATATACCTTCATCACTTACATACGGAGTTTATATCTCTGAGTTGATTAGATACGCAAGAGCATGCTCTACATATGAACAATTTCTAAAACGAGGTAAACAAGAATATCAATAGTCTTGTTAAAGTGATCATTCCGTAAGTTTTTGGTCGATGCAATGACTTTAATTTGTCAGCGAATGAGGTGTGTTGTTGAGTCAAATTCTGACTAACTTTTTTCAAGACAAGGAGCACACGGCTGGTGTGACTGGTCGGCAGGGGATGCTTACTTCACCGTGGCACACGATCCCACCTCTGGAGTATCGGAGGTGCGTGTTTGCTCTGCTCCTATTTGTATTGACCTTGAATACTGTTCTTTATCTCCATATATTTTATTGAAGACAAAAGAACTTATGTGTGTACAAAATCATCCATTTCGCCTTCCCAAAATATCATACACTTGATGACTATATCATAACCCGGTGTGTTGCGTTAAGCGTCTAACTTGTCTAGCTCATTCATATATTTTAGTTTTTTGTCTAATATATTTTAGTTTTGAAAATAGGAAAATTCCATTAAACTTTCAAACTCACCAACTGGACATATATTGGAAAAATGAATACATGTATAGCTGAAAGCAACGAAATAAGATTCAAATCCATGCTATCAGTCAGTTTAAGCTTTGGGAATGATGAGTAAAAGAAAAGCAGAAAGATGAGGCACTATCCTCACAAACACCTAAAAAGCAGATGCTATACGAGAGTGTTATTAAAGAGATGATTTAATTTTTTTAATTTCATGAGGACATAACATACGACGCTTCATGTCGGCATATTTTATGTAATTATGAATTTCCTCATTTTCTGTCTGCAGGAAGTCTGTAAAACAGTATCTCCCACCCGTAAAAGCAATCTGTGCAAATTTATGCACTTTTTTTAGTTCCTAAACACAGGAGACACTTAAATTGGCGGATGCATCTCTCACACTGTTCTCGAATTCTCAGAACACAGGCAAAATTACGTTATCAAAAAGTTCTAAGCCATGACAATGAGATAAGAAATTAAGAAACCCAAAACGATAATGGCAGTATTGGGATTTTTTTTCTAGGTAAAGGGGTCCAAGGTTACTTATTTGATGTTATTTTATTTGAATTTATTAAAAATGGAAATGTAAAAAAAAAAAATAAAATACAAATTTCAAAAATAGGATAGGCAAACGAGAAAACATATTCTTATTGATAATGAAATATACCATAAATGAACAGTAACGGAAATATCAAGTCAATATATTCAGAAGTTCATTCTTTTAGATATGTCTACAATACCATGTTTTTTGTTCTTTTTTTGTTAGTGCAATGACACCATGCTCCTTAATGTAATTTACAGGATACTTTGATGGATTGCAAATTACCAGGACAATTTGTCGACAGAAAGTGGCGATTTCAAATAGGCTGGCGAAAAAAAAATCCATTCAGTTACAATGAAATCTGTAACGATAGACGAGATATCAATTTGCAAAACAATGGACTTCTCCTCGGGAAAAAAGTTCAAAAATTGACAAAGCTCTCTGGAAGCATTTCTTTCATATAGCTCCAGTAAAATTAGGAACACCCCTGAGGCAATGTAATACGTGCGAAATACACATTTTATCCAAAAGGATGAAATATCGTTCGATTCCAATTATTATAGCTCTCAAATATAACTTTTATTTCTGGTCTGTTGCAATTTAATTGGCATGTAATGCTTGATGCCTCAATTATTAAAAAGCATATTGAGTTAAAGTATTGATTTTAAAAATGATGTTTTTTCATACATTGCTTTCTCAGCGAACTCCTACAATTCCTGAAGAAGACAAGGAATTATGGAAATTTTTCAGAAAAAATCAAAATCTCGCCAAAATTTTTGCATAAGTGTCGTTAGGAAAACTACAAGGGTACAGAATCTTTCAAAATTGACGTCTTAAAAGATAAAAAAATAAATGTTTAAAAAATGAAAAAAAATAAAATTCTTATTCCCCCGTTATTTTGACAGCAACAAATATAATGAAATTCAAACTTTCTTGTTTTTATTGTAAAGAAATTTGAAGAAATATATACATAAATATTATTCTTGTTTTTTTCTTCAGGTGTTTCTTTTACTGATGATATTTGTTCAATAAAAAACGGAAAATCATCCTCAATCATTGAAGATCAAGGTGGCTTTACTTGTATAGGGACTTTTGTTCATGAAATGGCCCACACGTGAGTATCATACTCTTTCTATGGACATTCAATCACGATCAACTGGTTCATTGGAATTTGGGACAATCACTCGTGAACAAATCTAAGAGTCAATTAATTTCATCAATAACATTAGTTCATGAACACATCTTCACACGAGTCCATATGAGTAAAAAATCGAAAGGGACGTTAAACAATATATTCAATCTTCACACGAGCAATGTATTAACATATAGGATATTATGTATTTCGAACTGTTTGAAATTGATATCACACAAGCCTCTATGAATAAAATATTTGGAGATAATGAACAGCATTCAAGTTTAAAAGTTCATTAAACAATACAGATTTTGAAGCAGAGCAAAGACGGACCTCGTACATCAAAGGTGGGATCATGTTCCACAGAGGAGTGAGCATCTCCTGCGACCGGTTTCTTCCGACGTGTGTTCCTTGTCATGATCGGGAAATAAGGGAAATTAAACATTGAGTTGAACGAGGTTTCGGAGGTTAAGTTCTGATCAGCTTTGGATTTTAAAAATAGATATTGTACCTGAAGGTTTATGAAACCGTTATCTTCTTTTCAATCATACTTTTTGAAAATATTACTTTAAAAATATGTTGGTTAAAAGAGTCCTTGAAAGAGTTCTAAGAATGTAATGCTTAAAAACAAGTGACTGTACTATAATTATTATATCTTATAAAATTAGAGGAAAGGTCGAATGCTATATATTTTATAAGTAACGTCAGATGGATTAAGCATCCCTTGTTGATCGGTCACGCCAGTTATGTGTTCCTTATCATAATCAGAAAACTTTTATTTCAGTTGAAAATTTATCACATATCAAATAATATGAAAACGTGTTTTGTTAATTGTCTGACATTTAGTTCCTTGAGGCGAATATAGTAGGTGAATGAAATTTCATTTAGAAACATTTTAATCATTGTATTGAAGTGCTGAAAGACAGAAGTTTTTCAGTGCTTCGTTTCTAACTTGACATTTCAATCTTTATTAAACACTACTGAGTCCTAAGAATAAATGTTTCGTACTTACAGCTGCGGCACTCGTCTGTGAGACAATAAATACACTTAGTACAAATTGATAAACTACTGTAACTTATTTGTTTATCCCTTTGAACGTCAATTTGGCACATCTCCTACAAAAAGCGAATTTTCTTTTTTTTATTTTAGTGCACTCCTTTGTCCGTATGTGTTAATTATCGCCCCTTAATGGACGCATTATGTTCTGCATAATTTATAGAAAGCAATTTATTTAAGAATTTATTCATCATCCTTTCATTAAATCCTGTAAGAATAGATACTGAAACATCTAATCAAATTTAGGAAGACGTTTATGTATCTTTCTTCTTTATAATCATCGTTACGTGTTGTTTTTGAAGGTTGTGAATTATTGATAATATTTCCTAATGAATATTGATTGAATTCTTCTTGTCAGGACCAATTAAGGCATTTCTAAATAGTATAAGTGACCTTGAAAGTATTCCACAGCTAACCAAATTAATACAAAGTTACCTTAGGAGTGTTACATTTTTATATAAATCCTATCTAGTAAAAGCGACCTTTTAATATATATACATGTAGTAATTTAATTTGCATATGTTACCCAAATTTAGTATATTGAGGATCAGGGGGCTATCTATCTTAACTTTTCTTATTTTAATTGTTCTATCTTGAATGGTTCCATGGATATCAATAAAAAATCCTAAAAGAATTTGAACAATTTCTAAAATGTTGGTAGCTATTAACAAACTTGCTGATGAACTAAGTATATCAACAGTCTTCTTTTAAGTCATTTTTCGCAGGGTCTATCGTTGTTAAAATGACCTTGTCATGAAATAAATCATTTCATGCCAATTGTAAGGACATTATCTATATACGAGTTGTCTACGGCGTTTTTCGTTTTTCCCGATCATGACAAATAGACTATGTCGGGTGTTACCGTTTGGCAAGAGGTACCTCCATTGCACCAGATCCCTCCTCTGATGCTCTAGAGGCGATTACACTGATTGTATTGGTTAGATGGATTTTTTAGCTTTAATACTGCTATTTATCTCCATATTTTAATTAATCACAGTTTTTTTCTCAATTCAATTTGATATTAAAATTTTTCTCTCTTCGAACAAAGCGCTTTTCAAACGTTTACTTTGCAAACTGTGAAATACTATGAAAAGGAAACAGTTTTGATCTAAAAACACGATTGTAAATTTCATTTTTATCAAGTTTCTCAATTACTAGTATTCATTTCTCTAGTTTTTTTTTTAATTTAGTCGTATATTATCGGATGTAATCACATCCACTGATGTTAGTAATGGCAATGAGAACTGTTTATCTGAATATTATACACTTATCCACTGGTTGTGAATGGGATAGCTCTTTTATCAAACCTGCGACAGAGAACTATTCCCCGAGGGCTTGCCCGAGGGGAATAGTCCCTGTCAAGGGTTTGATAAAAGAGCTATCCCACTCAAACCAGTGGATAAACGTTTTATTATACTGATGTATAATGTTATTTCTGAGGTTTGAATTTTTTTGGAGATAGATAATTCTGCAAGAATAATATGAAATCCTGATGACGTCACATTGCTACTGAAGTCATTATGACATCATTAGTTTAAAGATTTATCGCTGGAAATCAAATTTGGCGGCAACAATTGCATGAAATTTGTTCGAGGGTGGATAGTAAAAACTATACCCCGGGGTATAGCTTTGCTATGCGTGAACTATAACGGATAGTTATTTAACCTTCTGAACTTTATAAAGGAAACATTTTAACAGAAGTATGATAGTTCCTTTAATTTATCTTTAGATTAGGATCAGACCACGATGGTTGGTTCCGTGGACAGGAGTGCGATCCTAACAATGGTTATATCATGGATGCCGTGTCACCGCTTACCACCAATGCCTTCTATTTCTCTCAATGTACGATCAATTCCATCAAGACAAATCTACTGTAAGTATCTTATTGGGTTGTATTGTATTTCATTTGTTTTATTTTTTTTTTAAATGTGAGTTTTAAAATGTGTATAGCTTCAATAAAACAGGTAATTGTTTGTCATCTATATGCCAACATAATTTAAAGAATATTATTCATTTATAAATGCTGTATAATACTGAGTGTTTGTGCATCAAATTTCTCGGATGATGTTGTCTAATGTAGTTTGAAAAGAATCTCTGTCTAGAATGGGCTGTTTGCAATTGTTTGGAAGAGAACATATCTGTAAATATCAGTTAACAGATCATGATATTCAGCGAGAACGAAAAAGGAGAAATTAATAAGCAATCTCACCATGACTTTGGAGTTTTTAATTTATTTACAATACTAGTTTTTAAAATGCATTACGGTCATCGGCTTCCCAAGAAATGTCATTAATTGATATTAGTCTTTTTAACATGTTTAATGCAATACAAAAAGTAACGAAAAAATTTGAAACAATACTTTATAAAAGGAAGCAAGAAATTGGTCATTGAAAACTATGAAAAAGAAATGCGTAAATTGACATGTTCTGCACTAAAGACAAATTTTCTTACAACCCAGATTCTAAAACAATACAATTATTTGAAAGCTGTTAAAGAAAAGACATAAAACAACAACTGAATTAAACTCTAGGGTGCAACCAAAGTAAATTTGTCAATAAATTTTTAACCGAGAAAAGAAAGAATACTTAACCTAAATATTAATCTTCTAGTTTGTACTACTCCATGCTATGATGTGAACTTCTACATATGCGTATGAAATTAATTCATCGAAGTCCAATACAAATGAATGCAAAATTCCCAAAGGGGATAGTATAATCCAAAATAAAAAGGAAGGAAGGCTGCCATTACAAACATTAGCGTATGTCTTATCAAATTTCTCCAAACGAAGCGATAGGGAAGTTGAAAAAAAAAAAGTAAAAGCAATGTAGATTATTATTCAATTAGTTTCTGGTTGACAATATTTTACGTAGTGTTTGGAAATCATGTCTTTCAATAACCGATGTGTGATAATTATGCCAGATAGTTAGCAGATCTATTTTTGTATCGGGTATTCATTTGATGCAGAGTTTGTGCAACAAACAATAACATGAAAAGAAAACATTACTTGTGGTCGACCTTGAATTCGACATTTAGATGTGTATACACGACATGTATCAATTTAATGTCATTCCTACATTTATTTATTTATCCCTTTGAACAAGATATATAAAAGATACCACAG
Organism: Saccostrea glomerata; assembly: GCA_003671525.1. Classification (NCBI taxonomy): domain Eukaryota; kingdom Metazoa; phylum Mollusca; class Bivalvia; order Ostreida; family Ostreidae; genus Saccostrea; species Saccostrea glomerata. Next base: position 1,210,288 of record PRKT01000077.1, read on the forward strand.
GGTCTGAGACATTTGTTACAAATTCGGATATTTTCTTTTAAAAAATATTAATGGCAAATTACCAACAAAACTCTATAATAAACATGATGCGTTCGACTTCACTTATATATACTGAAAGGAAAAAGAAACGCATGAGAACATAATTTGCGAAAAAAATTGACTGTTGCCGAAATTATGAGTGTACTTTGGTTATTTTGCACTTAAAGCGCTTGTCAAAACTACTCAACCATGAAATGTATTGCGTCACATAGGGAAAGTGATAAAAAGCCAAAAACACGTGTATATTGATGATGACAATTTTGTGATCACTTTTTTGTGCCAAACGATGCATTCGAGTTATAAAAACCGTTTATGCATATTTGCAGTCAGTATAAATATTTCGAAATAACTCGAAGATCCAGTTAATGCGTTCCCTTGCTACGTTTGTCATCCTTTATGCTTGTGAGACCTGGACTCTTACTGCTGAGCTAGAAAAGAGGATTATGAGCACTGAGATGAGGTGCTATAGGAAGATACTAGGCATCAATTACATGGACCATGTGACCAATGCAGAGGTCTGCAGGATAGTCACAGAAGCCATAGGACCTCACGATAACCTTCTCACTATCGTCAGAAAGCGGATACTAAGATGGTACGGCCACGTTTCTCGCTCAAGTGGCCTTGCAAAGACCATCCTGCAAGGCACAGTGAAAGGAGGACGAAAACGAGGAAGGCAAAAGAAGAGGTGGGATTATAATGTATCTGAGTGGACTGGACTGAGCCTTGCTGAAACCCTATGAGCGGCAGAAAACAGAAATTTATGGATGAAAGTGGTGGATAGGTCTTCTAAGGTGCCCCAACGACATCCACGGAAGTCAAGGGATAGGTGAAGGTGAAGGTGATAAATATTTTCCAATCATGGTATGGTTGACGGAAGTTTACATTGGGTCTAGTAATTGAATCGCAAATGTGAAAAAAGAGGCGACAACACTGGTTTTTTTGGTTGTCAGAGAATAACTTTAAAGGTTTCCAACCAACCATGACGGTGACGTTGGCGAGTAACATCGTCACATCGAGAGAGGACTTTTAATCATACTACCTCGGTTATCGTCAAGGCTTATCACTGAAACCGATATTTATACAACAGACAATCATACTCATACTTTTCACCCTAAAATTGACAGAAACTCTCTTCTCTTATTTAGTCCGCGAGTTTGGCAACTTTACGTCGATTTAACTCTCACACGCACACATACGTGTCGTATGCGAAATGTTTTTAGCATGTTTATACTCTGAAAATGTAACCAGTGTTTGTCGGTGCTTTATTACACACTTTCGCGTGTACTAAACGAGCTGAAATCTGTAAAATCGAAAAATCGTGGGATTCATTTGCCGGGGGAATTTGTTGGCTTTGAAATGTTACACCTACTCTCAACCATTAAGTTTACCTCGGAAGGGTTGAGAAATATAAATTCTCTGATGAACTCCATGCTCAGGAAAATCAGGGTTGTTACTGATGTACGAGGGAGATGATGAGAGTTTTTATTTTATTTTTTAGGGGTACCGATATATCAATTTCAATAATTCATGAATTATCAGTCAAAGTCACACAAAATTTTGGTAACTTGTTTTGAATACAGTTGAATTAAAATGTTTGATAACAATACTGGAAAACATATTCGAAATAATCGTTTCAATTTAATTCAAAAGTTTACAATGCGTTTCTTTTTCCTTTCAGTATATGTACAAACAGTTACTTTCAGTACCTGCATATGAAATGTCATCATTAGTGCATTCAACATGGAAGAACGTGCTCTATGTAAGAGCAAGTTCTAAAAAAGGCAAATCATTGACAAAGAGTATCAACAATGACATCGTAAACAAAACGCAATCTATTGTGAAATGGAATTTTGACACCGTAATTGTATAAATATTAGGTATTATTTTTACAATGAGTTGTCTACGGATATTTCTGTTTGTCCGATCATGTCAAGAGCACGTGATGATTGTGACCAATCGTCAGGGAATGCTTATTCATCCACTGCACCTGATCCCCTCTATGATGTTTTAGAGGTTCATGTTTGCTCTGTTCTCAAATTTGTATTACTAGTTTTTCATTAGACTTTTTTTTTACCTTGATACAGTGTAACTGTTTTCATCTCCGTGCTCCGTCCAATGCTTATCTGAACTATGTCAATGCAGAATGATCACATAATGCCAACTTTTCTTTATTGCTAAAGAAAAGAATTCTTACTTGTTAAAGCCATGTTTCTGTTCACGTGGCAATGGTGGTAATTTTGTTTTGAAAAAAAAATTAAATTTGACTGCACAATTAGAAATGTTAACATGTTATGTAAATTTTGTTTGATTTGTCTAACATTTAAAAGTAAGACTGTTAACGAGGATTTTTCACCCATAAAGACATACATACATGTTTCATTAGACAATATTAAGGCTTTAGCAGTATATATCAAAACAATCACTTACTTTTGATCGTATCGGTGATTTTTTGAGAAGACCAAGCCAATTATGATTACACAGGATTACTAAGTTTGAAATGAAACAAAGAGTTAGATTACAGGACCTTCTGTCATCTGAATATTAAATATGAAAATACAAGTATTCACAACGATAAGGGGAGTAGGTTCATCTTTATAGCTCTTAAACTCAAAGTATGTTTCTGCTTTTATTATCGGGAACAACTGTAACATTAAGTATAACCACACGTTGTTCATTTAAAATCAATGTACGTAGCCATATATTGCAAAGAGTGCGAATTGTTTTATAGTTAGCTTGTGTTTTTATGGAAATTGCTGTTAGGATAGGTAGAAAAAAGGAAAAGTGTTCTCAGGAAAATAAAGAGTGGAAAGGAGTGCTAAATGTAAAATAAATATACAATGAATGTAACAATAAATACTGCTATATCAGTTTGTCGGAGAACTTGGTCTCCGAAGATTACATTGATACTATCATCCTTTTCATATATATAATGGTGAATTTCAGAGTACTTGTTTGTACAATGAGGGTGGTTTTTAAGTAAGTTATTTCGTTTATATCTAATCTCAAAATGTGAAAATTATAGAGTTCCGTTTGGAAGCAGTTGTTTATTATATCAAAAAGTACAGACTTAATTTACTGTGAGGGGAAAAAAATTCAGAAAAAGAATAATTTGATTTAAGAGTTTCTTGTAGCTTTAAAGGGTTTTTTGAAGGTCCATATCTGATTTAGACTTCTTCTGGAATACATGTATGCTGTAGCACAGTGAATTTTCCGTTAGATTTTTTCGTTATTTTCCGATCACAACAAGGGGCAAAGCACGGCTTGTTACCGGTCGGCAGGGGATGTACACTCTTACATGGCACCTGATCCCACCTCTGAAGTTTTGAAGGCCCCTAGCTGTTTGCTCTGCTCCTATTTTGTATCGTTTAATGGACATTTGAGCTTGAATACTGTTCGTTTTCTTCATTTAATTCATCTGTGATTTTTCTTTACCGCAGCTCAGCAGATAATATTTCTGTAAGATGTAGAGATAAGGCCTTGGTAAAAACATTTGCATTACAATGTATCTAGTATGTTTGTATAGATTATATGTACTTAACACGTATAGGTAGGGTACATTGGAATCACCTGGTGTATAAAAGTATAACTCACTGAAAAATGACTTTGAAGAACTTCCTCCTCGGAAAGTGAATTGTGATTATTTACATGTATTATATATATCCAGACGTAGAATTTAAACCAAGTTTTTCTTAAAAACAAAATCAAAGTGTTCATGAAGTCTCTCTCTCTCTCTCATTACTTCCGGTTTAGTGAAAGGGAAGGCTAGAAAGTTCACACCGCATTGTGTGAAATTGTTAGACAGCCTTAAAGATAAAATACGGATTACTATAAATTTTGTTAAATTCACATTTTGGCTTTCTTATCTGTTATAAGGCTATAGGTTTTACATAGCATTTAAATTCTCTCATGTAAGACTGCAAAAGCATGATATTGTCGGGAACATACATGATCATAGAGGTCTTAATGTCACTTAAGGTATGTCACTCGTCAGCTGTATAGAAAAGTTGTCGCAGATCCTCTTGCTTCAAAACTATGTATTAATTTTCAATTTTTAAAACATATTTAAATTCAACAATGTTATTGTTTAAACAATCAATGAAAAAAACTGCTCCAAAAGCTACACAGAAGCGAGATTTATGAGGGACTATTTTTTTGTGGTGGATTTAGCAGATATTTCTGCAAATCTGCACATTTATTAAATTCAACATCTTATAACTTTAGTCTCATATACTTTTACTCAGAGAACATTTTCCGTTTTGATATTGCTAGGATAATTTAATATAGGTCTTAATTTATATTTTTAGAACAAGTTTTACACCTTCCTTCAACAAACTTAACCAAAAAATGAAGATATGTCAAATAAGTCTAGATAAAATTTATGCCATTTTTCGCTTGAAAATCTTATATTTTGACCATTATTTCAAAATTAACATCACTGACACCAACTTTTTCTTTCATTATTTTAAAGTACTCGATACTTGTTATTGATCAGCACTTTAGTCGTAAAAAGATTGTTTAAGAAAAATATTTGATTTCTTATTTAGTTTTTAATACCCCCAAATATGTTACTTTTTAGTGCAAAAAGGTCACACAATAATTTACGCGCATAAATTTGCAATATTTTTTCAATGATAAATATTATTCACACTATTTTAAGTAAAATAAATTTATATTTATTGCCATGGTTTCATCTGATAAAATATGACAAAGGTTAAAGTAATTTACCAAAGAGTTTAAGTTTAAGTGCGAAAAGGTCAACTTAATTGTACCGTAGATCAGTAAGATGCACGCTGACCCTCTATTTTCTCTGCAATTTTGAGTCACACTACATGAGTACTTATCCAAAATATACTTCTCAAAAAATCCTTGATTTAACAAATTTCACGAGTGACATACCTTAAGAGAGTATTTTTATCTATGGGCTCTCTGCATTTTACATTTTAATTTTCTCATTTTACTACATTTATGTTTCACGAGGGAAATTATCTTTAATCATCACAACTTTTCTGCCTTCAAAAGAGACTGATTTCGACCTTTCCATCTGTGTAAATTCATTATCTGCCTCAGGAGTCTAGTTTTCCTGATCTTCTTGCCTTTAAATGAAGTTTTCGGATTAATTAAAGTCTCACTCTGCAAGTAATTAATTTCTTTACCAAAATCTAGCGACTTCTCAGAACTTACTCCCAATTCTGTTTTAGATAGCCATCCAGCGATCAGACTTCAATAAAACTAAGAAAACATCACGTTTTTCTCCAAAATTTCTCTTTATTATCTTAATATCTTGATTTCTACGTACATGTATAGATAAGTATGAAAAATATTCTTTTACTTAAAATGATATCCATCAATTTTGACTTGATTTAAATATTTTTCTTTAACTAAAGTATTTTTATATTTTGAAATTCCAAAGCTAAAAATATACTTGATAAACTTTATTTCAGAATCTAGTTAAAAAGTAAGCTCTCAAACTAACCTTATATACTCATATGGCAACATTTTAATCATTTATCCTTATTTTCAATAATATGGAACACACTAGTTAACGGGGCAACGTTAAAGGTTTCGTTATTCATGGACAGGAAATAAATTGTAGAAGTATCGAGAAAAGAAACCTGTCAATAGTTACCAAAAAATAACGATGTGAACCGCCTAAAATCCATATCATAGATAGAAGCTGTAATTGGGAAAACGTTATTAAAAGGTCATGAATGTGTCTGAATATTCACACTAAAAAAACAACAACAACAAAACCTCTTGTTTTAGATATTGAAGAAACTGTATATGTTTTGTTTCCAATGATTTAACTTGATTCCCTTCTTATTGCGAGAGACAAAAGACAAATTCTTCAAAATATGTTCTTTTATTTTACTTATCAAAAAGGATGATAACATTTCATCGATTTTATTTAGAAATTTTACAAGCTTTGTGTTTTCATATTATAGAAGACCCGAAGCCTCCTGTGTACTGGATAAGCCGCGGATAAACCATCACTATGAAGCCTTCACTAAAGACGCTCCAGGACAAATCTACAACGTCTCCGAACAGTGTCAGCAGATTTATGGAACGTCTTTTTGTTTGGTAAAACCATCTATAAAAAAAAGAATACTCCAGCTAGCTCTAGAAATAATTGATTTAATTCGAAACTGGAAATTTTATTTCAATGCACACAATCCAATCCATTATCGTTTCTGATTTAATGATCACTTTCTTTAATGTGATCTTCTTCATCAAGTTTGGGGTTGCCAAAGACCAGGAATAATTAAAGCAAAAAAAAAAATCTACGAAAGATTCTTTTTCTTCAAATTGGCATCATGACATATATTTTTGGTCTCTTGCGAATTTCGAAAATATTATTCAAACTTATCTGACAAAGTACAAATTGATTTATTTTTTCCCAATTTCTTGTCATATTTTCTGTAACGAACCTTATTAAGACGTTTAATGTGGAAATTACAGAAGCTGTGAGTGATGGAGTCGGCTTGCTCTATTCTTTACAAACAGACGCAATTAATTTTATGTCAACCTTTCCTTCAAACGGAAATTAATTTTGCAGAAAAAATATTTCAAAAGGAAAATTTAATAAAGAAAACGTCGGTTGACACACATAGAACATATTATGAGAATTAAATTAAAAACGAAAATCGAAAAAAAAGTTGAAAGGTCTCCAATTCTATGCTAAAATTCCTTTTCATATAAGGGTTTTGCTAATACACATATGATATTTAAAATGGTTCCATGTATAGCTTAAAATCTTTTTATAGCAAATTAAATCTAGCCAAAAAAAATATCATTCAGGTACTAAGATTTACGTTTAAGTTTAAGATTTAATTTTACTGCCTTAGCATAATATAAATATGAATTATACAAAAAATTGACTTTTCCTTTCAGTATTTTAGACACTCGATCCAACTAAATCTGGAATTAACTTGATTCGAGTTTTATCAGTCTCCGGTGAACTCTAAGATTTGTATATTGTCTCTTTATTTAATCAGAGCGTAGGGACGACATTAGAAGACATTTGCCACAAAATGTACTGCTGGGACCCGATACTCTCCAACGTGTGCTCAACTAAGTCTGCTGCCGCCCCCGGAACATCCTGTGGACATAAAAAGGTGATTTCTGAAGAAAGTTAATTATGGTACTTACTAATGCTAAGAATTGTGTAAGTGTCGCAATTGACATATAAAAAAAGAATCTACTTTAAATTACAGATATAGATTTCAGATTTTGAAGATGAAATCTATGCAATTTACATTGCATTCGGATTACTTTTGACATAATCTTAGATTTCCTTTTCATGATCTTGTAAAAGTAAAAAAAAAATTCTCTATTCAATTCTGTATGCAAATTATTGCCTAACTAACGGGTATTTGTATGAAAGACATAACTCAATATTAAACCCAAAGTTGACGCTGTACAATGTATAATTATTTTAAAAATCTAAATGTCAGTATAACGAACATGTATTACTTAACTTCGAGGGGGTGATCAAAAAGTTCGCGAACTAATTGAATAACTTCCATAAAAGAAACAATATTTGGTTTCAATGTTGATTATATTTTTAATTAATCCTCCCCGATTTTAATGCACATCAACCACCGTTCTGCACATGCGTGAATCACGTGATAATGGCGGTCACATGACCCCCTCCGAAGCGTTCTGTCACAAAAGTTGAAAGATTTTTCTGAGTTTATATTTCTTTCCATGTGAGTTAGTTTTTATGACAAGAACAGTTCATTTGTCAGAAATGGTCATATCTTGGCAACAGAATGGGTGGATAAGAATATCCTTTGCAAAAATAAGCATGGCGACCATTAAAACACAAATCTTTTTTCTCGGGGGAGACCTTTATTCAAGGTGGATAGAGAATTGGTGCCTCCTTTTTATCATATCTAATATGTTTAAAATCTAAAGTAAACGATATCCTAGCTATTTAATAATTATATTATTGTTCAAATATTCAACAATTTTTCAAAGTGTTAATTGGAGCTCTTTGATAGCAAATTGCTTAATTAAAAATACATATCTTTTCAAACTTGCTTTCACTCGGCAAGATGACAAGTATCATTTTTAACCATCTGCCTTTCTTCACTAAAACGATCAATCCAATCATTAATTGAATTTATAGGAACTCATTTATCTCAATAAACTGTGTACAAATTATTATATGATACTGCAGAGGGATTTCTAAGATATACAAAAAATTGTACAGTCGTTTTTCGAACGAGTTCGACTGAGACAACCATTTTTCGTCACAAGTGTCCTACATAGTGACGCCATTTCCACATTGTGACGTCACAAACAAGGAGAAAAACTTTATTTAGGATATGCTATTTATAGACCTTGTGTATGGCTATGTGTGTACCGAAATTATTCTAATCTGAACTGTGGTTTTGTAGATATAGAGATAGTTCGCGAACTTTTTGATCACCCCTCGTATATTACTTAAACTATTACTTAAATTTGTTACTAGTAATGTTAGAAACGTCGATTATAAATGAGATTTTTTTTTATTGCATCAGCCCTTTATTTGGCAAAAAATTTTCTCATTTTAGAGATTGTGATATGTTTAAATGCCTGAACAATACATAGTTTTCGAGTCGTACTAACCCCTGCTGAAAAAGCAGGTAACAACATTGTCTTCGTTTGTAAGGCTTTTTATATAAATTGTTAATTTGTATACCTCGTTTTAGAAATTGTTCATATACGTAGAGCATACTCTTGCATATCGAATCTGAGAAATATAACTCCGTATGCAGGTGATGAAGGTATATTGCTGCATAAGTAAGGGAAGTTGACGATTGTAGAGTTTGTCATCACGTTTATCATAGAACTTGGTTGTTAGATTACAATTAAGGTCTTTTTAAAGTAAAATATCCAAATATGAAACGGATGTGTCAGACACTGTGGTATCTTTTATCTCAAGCTCACCGGGGTATATCGTGTCGACATGAGATTGGAAATAACTATAATTGTTAACTGACAATACGTCGTCGATATACGGTATCTAAATGTCGAGTTGAAGGCCACTCTTAGTGGGGGTTTTTCACGTCAAAAATTTTGAACAATTTCGGCTTCATTTGAATACAAAAATAGGTTTGCATATAATCACATTGTAATAACTTGTTCATGCCCCCTGAGGGCCCTTGATTGGTGAATAAACATATATCTATAATGGGACACAATTAGTACCCTTGGTGATTCCAATACTAGTAGATTGTTGGAAAACCTGGTCTCCAAATACCACATAGATATGTCAGTCAGAAACTCGAACATCTTTTTAATATCAGCTTCAGAGTGCTTGTGAGTACAACCGGAATGGGTTTTTACAAAGCAATTTTGAAAATGACAATGACAAGGTACTACTAAGTAAATTTACGAGTTCTTTTTTTTATTGAAAAAGCAGATGTCAATAATGTCAGAAGCTCTGGGCTTTAATTTATCGTGGGGAATAGTTAGTCTATAACGTTTTGTGTTGTTGATTTTGGTAAAATTTTGTGATTTCAAATATTCCAAAAGTTCCATTGAATTTTTTTATCCATTTGGTTTACACCACTTCTCGAATATATTGTTGAACAGTACTCTTGAAGTTTCTCCCTTACTACTGTTAATATCTTAGTGCGGCGTAAATTAAAGAGAGATTTCTTGGAACAAATCACTGTTTATTATTAGTATTTTCAACCTTTTTATACTTGTACCGAATCACTGGTAAAACATTTTTGATAAAAGTAATCTGATTCTAAACACAAATAATCTGAGAATCTTTCATCGGTTCATAATAAATATTTTGCTTAATAATAGCTTATAAAGGAGTGCTCATCTTTATTCTTATAGTTTGTCAGAAGACCATCTTGGAAGACTATATAAATATAGTACTCTAAAATAATCTGTAAGAAGTAATATAAGTAATATAATATGTAGAGCATTTGCTTGCTGCAGTGCATCTGGTATTTCCCTTTCTAATGATTTTTATGAAGCTTAGTAATCTTATATACATATAGGTAGATCGAACTTACCTAGGTTGATTGGTATGTTTCAAGTTTTAAATATTGAAATATGATTTTGAAGTATTTCTTAAGAAATCAAAATTGCATTTTTAAGTAAGATGTCCAGACGTAGAATTAAGAGAGAGGTTTTCTGATAATTGTCCTTGCAAACAAAGACGATATTGTTACATGCATCAGCTTTATCCTAGATATCTAAATCTAAGAAAAAAATATATAAATGAGTATTATTACAAATCACCAAGTACATTTAAATTAATCCAATTATTAAGTACAAACCGCATATCTACTTTGGTTGGTCTAGGGAAATATATTCAACATGCTCTAACATTACGTAACGAATATTTATCAGGTTGACTTACATGTAAGTTCTCTATATTTATGTCTGTAATCTGTATATCAAAATAGCATGGTTGTATATTGTACTCTATCTTTGAATAATACTGTACTGCTAATTTCAAATTCATTATAATTGTATCATATAAATGATGATTGGAACTGTGGGACTGAGGAACACTTGACCTGGGGTTTCACCCCCCAGTTTAGACTCTTTGAGAGTCGATTGTATTATATGTTGTACATGTATATATATTTGTCATTTTGTAAACTGATGGGCTGTATTGCCCAAAGTTGTATCCTGAATAAACTTATACTATCGCCTTGAAGATTAACATACCGGTATTGCTTTTGTTATCTCTAATTCTTTGAATGACTTTGATCACATCTGATTTAGTGAAATCGGAAGAATATGTGGTTCGCACATTGCATTTTTAATTTCTTATCTGATTCTTAATCCATTTATGTAAATTCAGTGTAAGTTCCATTTTTTGATTTTTAAAAAAAGCGGTTGTTAATGGTCTACATGAACGATGTGTCGTGGGGTATTATTTTTTAGATGTTGAAAATATCTACGTTCATAATTGAATTTGATAAAATTTCGTGATTTCATATTTTTTAAAGTTCCCCTGAGAGCCTTTATACCAATACTTACTTCTCTTCCTAAAGTCTTTCTCTAGAGAAAGTATAAACTTCCAGAGAGAAGACTTGATTTTAAACCTATCGTTCCCTCTAAAGGAATAGTACTGAAAATAAACGCCAAGTATAAGCTTTGTTAGACTGTAAAAGTTTTAGCTTGGTAATGTTATGTACTTTTATGCCCCCGTTAACGAAGTTTCAGGGGTATATAGTTTTTACCCTGTCCGTCATTCTGTCGTTTTGTTTTTCTGTTTGTCCGCAAAAATTTTAAAATTGATGATAACTTTTGAGTGACTGGGACTATAGCTAGTATATTTCTCAGGTGTATTCTTTGTGACATGACTTTTCTTTGGGTACCACCAAATTTGAACTCTTGACATTGACCTTGGAGTTTGACCTACTTTTACAAAAAATACCACACTTTTACGTTGGCCATAACTTTTAAACAGAGAGTGCTAGGACTTCCATACTTCTCATACATATTTTGTGTGACAAGTCCTTTCAATGGATTTCAACAACTTTGACCCTTTTTGACGTTGGTAGATTGAACTTCTTTTAAAAAACTTTATCCTTCCTCATATTTTTTAACGGTAAGGGCTGGTGTTTTCTTACTTCACATATGTTATCCTTTTGAAGAAAAAAAACCTTCCTAGGATATCAACAACTTTGACTTTTTGACCTTGACTTAGGAGTTTCACCTCCTTTTAAAAAACTTTAACCATGGTCATATATAATGAACGGTTAAAGCTAGGGTTTTCATGCTTCAAATATGTAATTCTTGTGACAAAACCTTTCTTTATAAACCAATAACTTTGACCCTTTGACCTTGAATTAGGAATTTGACCTCCTTTTTAAAAAATTAACCTTGGTCATAACTTTTGAACGGTAAGGGCTAGAGCTTTCATACTTTAAATATGTAATTCTTGTAAGAAGGCCTTATTTTGGGTACCAACATATTTGATTTACTTTTGAGAAAGTTTAACCTTCGCTATTTTGCCATACGGGGGGATCAGTGTTTCAGAAACACATCTTGCTGAGCTTTAATTTGTTTATATATATTTTTTTTCAGTGGTGTGTGGACGGAGTGTGTGTACACGATGATCGAGCACCATAGCTTTGCATATATTACATAAAAGTTTCCGTTTTCAATCCAGCATATATACTTCTACAAGACTGTAATTCCCATATTTCTGAATTTTGATGTCATAGCTTCTTGGTAATCATAGATACATATTGTAAACGTACTTGTTTTTAGCGGTAATACATCTAAAATAGCATCTTTCGTGTTTTTATGTTCAATTATTCCAGTTTACGCTAATAAATTTAATACATGATTTAAATAAAAACTCACGGTTACTCTTGCGCAAATTTACAGCAATCTACGTGAAGAGTATCTATACATGTAAATAAAATACATAATCATGTTAATTTAAATAAATAAATGACTCATTCATGGATATTATCTTCATTATCATTTTTACGAACAGTCTACATAATTTATTAATGAATTTAAGTGACATCATCACAGGACGTAATATACTCCGAAATATCTGACGTTTTCTACGCTATTTAACGAATTTGATATTTTACGTGCCAGGAAAACGTCAGAACCGGCGAATTGAAATAAATGCTGAATTCATAGATTATCAATAGCACATTGCTTCTTGTACTCATCAATATTGGTGAAAAAGAAAGCATCACTCTATATTTCTTGACGTACAGTCTTATAAACTGTTTTCACCTATTTATTTTATAAACAAACCATAAAAAGTTATTTGATGAATACTGAAGGTACTGTTTTATACTTTAGTCAAAATTTATAATGAATAAATTTTAAAAAATAATTTTTCATAATGAAACGAAACGAGAATTATTTACCATTTATTAATTGACCATTATTTAGAATGCCTGTGCGCAAATTTCTCAAAACCTGCTTATGGTGCTTATGTCTTCAAACTTCTTCGATTTGCAAGAGGATGCTCTAGGGACCGTCAGTTTTAATAGTGAGACAAGTCTTTTGGGGGCATATACAGACCCTCAAAGATATAAAGTGTAGCAGGCCTTGTCAATGAAAGCATCATCAAACTCTTTAAAACTCTGTAGATCACGTTTCCATGGACAAATTATATCAAAGTAGCTTTATTCCGCTTTCACCGGCGTAAGGTATTTATGTCTCCCAACTTATTCGATTAGCAAGCACATGCTCTGTAGGTACGATTAGCTTTTATAGTGAGGAACGTCTCCGTCCTGCTAATTGATACATTAAGGAATCAGGAATGGCGTGGTCGGTAAACATAGGATGCTTACTCCTTCGAGGCACCTGATCCTTTTGGAGGTCCGTTAATTATGACCTAGATATCTACAGCGTTGTTTTCTTTGTAGATTTTTTTAGATGATCACTGTTCGTTGTCTTTTTTCATTGGTCAATTTTATTTCAAAGTTTGAATAAAAAATTATATAATTGACATTCAAACACCCTTTTTAAAATATGATCATTTTTAATATTTCAAGAACAGTTGATAGATGTATGATTTTAGATAAATTATATCCAGAAAAAAAGTAACAACAACCAGTACACCTAAGTTTTGGAATACTTATTGTTTGTTCTTATAATATTTCACAAGGTTTTTTTTAACCTTTATTGACAATCAGTGTAAAATTTTGATAAGTATATAGAAAAGTATTTGTGATTCATGAAACATTTGGAGATAACGAACAGTATTCAAGATCAAAATCAACATATCAATACAAAATAGGAGCAGAGCAAACACAGACTCCAAAACATCAGAGGTGGGATCAGGTGCCATGAAGAAGTGAGCATCTCCTATCGACCGGTTAAGTTCCGCCATGTGCTCCTTGTCATGATCGGGAAAAAGTGGGAAAATCCGTTGTCAATTCAGTGTATATTTATAAATATTTTTATATATTTATATATTTATATTTTTAAATAATGGACTAAGAAATAGTATTAAAAACGTCTGTCAGCATTTGACTCGAGGATAAATTGTTTTTGCGGACAAGGTCGTTGTATCGACCAAAAGAACTTAATACGAAACGATGTCTTTAAACGAGACAGATGATATTCTTTTTTCATCAACTTGTTTGTCAATAATTTACCTTTTAAAAATTGTTCATACACAGAGCATGCTTTTGCGTATCTCAACATGTGTATGAATTTGTGTGCTGACATACAATTTGGTTTGCATAAACCTGTAAATTTTTATGCATTTATATTTCAAGAATAGAACTCAAGAAGTTAAGAATCAATATTTTGACATGTTTTTTTCTCTGTCTATGGCCCTGAAGCCAGTTTCGACACCATTTTTTTTTATAGTTCTCAAGTTCCAAATTTGGGCAATCTTCTGTTTTTCACCCTAATTGTTAGAGAATTTGTCGACGGGGTTTTCCGTTATTTCCCGAACATGACCAGGAGCACATGACAGATGTAACCGGTCAGCAGGGGATGCCAGTCCCTAATCCCACCTCTGATGTTTAAGATGTCTGTGTTGGCTATGTTAAAAAAATCATTTTCTTTAACAATGGACTTTTGAGCTTGAATACTAGACATTTATTCACTGAGTTAGAGGCAACATGCATTTTGTCGGACCCAAGAAATAAACTGTCTTCCTGAGATCGTTAGGCCGAAGGCAGACAGTTTGGTTCAAGGGTCGACAAAACGCATGTTGCCCGAGAACTCAGTCAATAAATGTTTTGTTATACCTTTCATCTTATTTTATTTTTTGACTTACATGTACATGTATTTTTTACTGTCTTCCGTGATGTAACATCAGGTTCGTAACTGTTAAACACGCCTGGTCCAACATCTCACTCAGCAGTCAAACATCGATTTTTTTATGCCCGCTCAGCAAAACATAAGAAATGTCAGATTTTTTTTTGTTTAGATTTGTTTATGAACAGATTTTTAAATGTATAACAATGTTCCTTAATTATCTCAATATATCTTATTACAAAAATTCTACAACCTCCATTTTTGTAAATATTTGTATTTGTTTATAATGAAGAGCAAATTTCCAAAACTCTTTCCTTTAATCAGAATTGACTTTATCACCATTTCTAATATCATGCCTTGCAGAGTTAACGTTTTGGCTTTCCCCTCTACCCCCCCC